>VMDO01010116.1:0-65000 GCA_007922755.1 Pedetes capensis
GCTGTTTGCATCCTCTTCCTGAGAGTGGTAAATATCTGACATTCTTTTCCTACTCATCTGTCAGAATCAATTCTACCTTTAGAAGACTTTCTCCTGGGACTTCATTGAAAGCTGTAAATTAATGGTCACTAAGACCTTGGTAAATACGCTACACCGTTCATTTATCAATAAGTATCGATGGCCCATTAGGTGGCAGACACCAGGTGCTATGGATACAGAGGTGAGAAAGACAGATCTCTCTTCTCACCTCAAGGAGCAAGCCATGCAACAGTGAATCTGCAGACCTAAGACACCCTGAGGATGCTTTACTTCCTGGTCCTTCCATCCCACGGTTGCCTTCTCTCAGATCCTTCCTTCTATGCTTTGTCGCAGGGATTTCCTGAGAGGCTATAATGTTACTCTCCTCCTCACTCTCACAAAATACCCAAGAGAACGATGTACAGGAGGAAAGATTGATCTTAGCTCACAGGTTCAGAGAGATCAGCCCATGGTCGCTTGGTGCCACATGATTGGGGGTGGGATCGAGTGGCAGCGGAGCTTCATCTCATGACAGACAGGAAGCAGAGAAAGAGACAGGAAGGGGCTAGGGACAAGATACCCTCAGGAGCCTGCTCCCTATAAAAACCTTAGGAGGTGGGGCTTACCTGAAGGAAGCAGGCCCCACCTCCTAAGGTTTTTATAACCTCCCAAAACAGCACCACCAGGTAAGGACCAAGCATTCAGCACAGGAGGCTTTGAGAGGAGCACTTTCTACGCAAACCATAGCAGATGCTGCGTGGTCTGGAATGTTCTGCACTATAGAACCAATCCAACTTAGGAAGTAAAAGTTTTACAAAGTTTATGAAACACGTGGTCCAGATGGAAAAACACTGCCCATTTTTATGCTTTATTTTCAAGTTCATTATTGCTAAAGTAGAGAGATGCTATTGACTTTTGTATGTTGATCTTGAGTCTAGCAATCTCGCTGAGCTAATAGTGTGTGTTGATCCTTTTGGTTACTTTGGGTAGATGATCATATCATTTGCAGGTAATGTCCATTTTCTCTCTTCCCTTCCAATCATTACAATGATTGAATGTGTTGTGTTTCTTCATAATATTGGCCATTACCTTTGATAGAAAGTTTCAAAAGCAACCACTATAAGGCATCAAAAATTCATCAAATTTGTTACTCTGAAGTAAAAGGTTTCTATTTGAAAAAAACCATAAACAAAACTACTAAGTGATAGATCAGAAGATATTTGCAATGTTTAAAACAAGTGACTACTGTTTCTAGAATGTGGATGGAATTTCTGCATAGTCACAAGGAGACAATGTCCATCTAGTGGGGAAGTGGTCAAAGGGTATTCTTAGTAATTTATAGGTGAGATAACCCTAAATCTAATAAGCCCATTTGAAGAGATGATTAAAATTATAAATAGAGAAATGCAAATTAACACAATAAAATCACCCTATACTTGTTAGAGTGGCTGGATTACTAAACTCGATGATGTCAAATATTGAAGGAAATGTGAAGTTACAAGATCATAATCCACTACTTGAAACATGATATAGCAATCTTGGAAAATGATAAGATAGCTTCACCAGATTTAATAAATGCATCTGCTTGTTAATGTTAAGGGCCATCGAGTCTGTGTCCAACCTATAGTGACCCTGGGTACAATAGGTGAAACACTATTGTCAGGGCTTCTCTGCTGTTCATAGGGTTTTCAATGGTGGATTGATTTTGGGGAGTGGGTTGTTGGGTCCTTCTCCTAAGCCTACAACCCCTGGTGTTCCCAGGCGGTCTCCCATCCAGGTACTAACCAGGCCTGACCCTGCTTAGCCTCTGAGATCTGATGGGATCAGATGCCACAGTGGTATGGCTGTAGGTGTGAGTCTGCTACAGGGTATATATTACCCAAATTTCTACCCTTAACTCTATGTAGATGTGGACACAAGAGGTTCAAGGTACCATGGACATGAGGAGTAGGAGGCCATTGGATCTTCCACAGAGAAATACTTTTAGGAAGCTCAGCTGCACAGAGAAAACGTGGCAGATGCAAACCCTATACCTCATAAGACGGGAAGAAACCGTCCAGAGGTGCCCGTCCCAACATGGATGGATCTTAAAAACATCCTGATGAGCAGGAGACATTCAGGAAAGATGATGATGACATGTCAACCAATACCATTTACACAAAATTAAGTTTCAGGCATATAAATCAAGAATACATATTTTGCAAGAACTCATGAACATAAAAATCAAGTGCCTGCCAGGTGCAGTGATACACGCCTGTAATCCCAGTGACTTTGGAGGCAGTCAGGAAGATCGCAAGTTCAAGATCAGAGGCAGTCTGCATAATTCAAAAAAGTAAAAAAGATGGGCTGGGGGTGCAGCTCCGTGGTCCAGCACTTGCAAAGCATGCAAGTGCGAGGGCCTGGGTTCAACCCCCAGTACTGCAAAAAAAAAAAAAAAAAGTATGGAGTATGAGTATATGAGTGTATGAGTATTGGAAATGGGAATAAAAAGAATGTATAGATTAAACAAAGCAGGTCCTTGAGTAGAGCAGATGTGGGAATGTCCCATAATGAAAGAGTGAGACTTCTAGATAGATACATGATAGGTAGATAGATAGACAAATAGATGTTGTTGTTGTTAGGTGCTGTGGAGTCAGATCAGCCACATAACCACCCTAAATACAGCAGAACAAAACACTACCCTATGCTGCACCACACACACAATCTCTTTTTATTTTTATTTTTTAATGTTTCAGCCTGTTATTGCAGCCACTGTGTTTCTCCTCATTTTGGGTCCCGCCACATCAGCAAATAGAGGTCCCAAGAGCTTTATTACATTCTCACCATTAAGGTCGACTCTACTTTGAGGAGGCAACTCTTCCCCAGTCATTTCTTGAATGCCTTCCAGCCTGGGAGGTTCATTTCCCGGCACTGTATCTGACAGTGCTTCTCTGCTATTCATAGGGTTTTCAGTGGCTGATTGTTTCAGGAGTGGGCTGCCAGCTCCTTCTCCCTAGTCTGTCTTTAGTCTGGAAGCTCAGCTGAAACCTGTCCACCATGGGTGGCCCTGCTGGTATCTGAGATACCGGTGGCATAGGTTATGGCTTCACAGCACCATGCAAGCCCCCACAGCACGAAGAGCTGGCAGACATGGAGGGGAGTATACTGTTAGAATTGTTCTTTTTTATTATGAGTTGTTGTTGGTAATGTCTTACCGTGCCTAATTTGTAAATTGAGCTTTCTTACAGCACACACATTAAGAAACACGGTATCTACAGGATTTGAGACTATTTGTGGTTTCCAGCATCTCCTAAAAGTATTGGAATGAATCCCCACAGATGTGGAGGGACTGCTGGACCTTTTTCTCAAAACTCTGACTTGTAGAAGATAGATAATTGACCTCGGAAGCCCATTTGTCATATAACACACCCCACTTTTCCTCTGTCCCTTTTCTTGGATCTGGCACTTGTCACCCAGGCAGAATTGGGGCTGCACCCTCATGTAGAGTGATGTTTTCCAGGAAACTGAGGCAGCAGGAGCCTGGCTGTGAGAGTATTAATGCTGATTGGTAAAAGCAGCATTTTTATTAATATCTGCCAAATAAACCCACAGGGCAACGAGCTGACCAGGGGATTCTGTACTGACCTGGCTTCTTGACAACGCTGTCTATGGGTTATGGATTATTAGGGGTAAGAGCAGTGGAAAGTTACCAGCCTGTTCTCACCATATTCTTGGGGTTGGGGCAGTCCTAGGGGGTTACTTCTGACTGTGGGTAAGCTGCAAATCAAGGACTGGGAAGAAAAAAAATGGTGAAAACGCAGTGAATACAGAGAGTGGATTTAGTAGATCCTATGTATTGGGTTCCCCCATATGACTGTCAGCTTGTTGTGCTGTGGAGGATTGCATGTTGCTCTGATGCTGAAAGCCATGCCACCAGTATCTCAGATACCAGCAGGACCACCCACGGTAGGTAGCTCAGGTTGCAGCTGAGCTTCCAGACTAAGACAGACTAGGGAGGAGGACCTGGCATCCCACTCCTGAAACAATTTGTCATTGAAAACCCTGTGAATAGCAGAGAAGCACTGTCAGATATAGTATTGTAAATAAGCCCCCAAGCTGGAAGGCACTCAAGAAACAAGTGGAGAGGAGTTACCTCCTCAAAGTAGAGTTGACTTTAATGATGGGAAAAGGGTAGAGCCCTTCAGATTTCCTATCGCTAATGTGGCACAACTCAAAATGAGAAGATACAGTGGCTACAACAATGGGCTCAACCATAAAAAGATCATGTGCGTGGCACAGTGTTGGATATTTTTTTCTGCTATACTTAGGGTGACTGTGAGTCAGACCAGATTCAATGCCACCTAACAACAACACATATTAGGTCAAGAATCTGGCTGGTCACAAATCCACAGTAAGGCTAGCCTAAGCATGGTGGAACCGTGGACTGACCAACCTTATCACTGAGGGCAGGTCTTCTGCTCAGTGATTCCAGGAAAGTCCCTGGAGGGTCAAAATGAACCCAAGAGGAGTGGATTTGGCCCCCAGAGCCAAGTGATCAGATGCAAATCTTGAGCAACGACTCAGTTCCTCAAAGTTAGCCCAGGTTGATCCCACCTATTTGACCACCTGGACAGGGGTAGCTATGGTGGGTCTGCAAAATGGAGGTTCATAGGCCTCTGCCAGCAGTGGGGGAGGGGAGGCTCTGCCATCAGCATGGTATATTCCAGAAGGCAAGTTTAGAAATAAGTCATCAGTTTGGATGGGGGCTGAAATCCTTGGCTTCTTTAAATATACACCTTCATAAAAATTTAGGAGATTCATGCAAAATCTTGGAACATAACCCAAATCCAAACCCACTCACAAGCATGGAGTGGAAGGAACATCTATTTTAAACATCAGAGGCCCAATTGTCACCCTTGAGCAGCAGCCACCAAGCTTTCAAAGAGTCTAAGAGGATTATTGTATGTTTTTTCTGAACCCTATTACCTCAGTTGGTAAAGTGCTGTTCTGCATGCTCCGAGGCCCTGGGTTTGATCCCCAGCACTGCAAAAATGAGAGAAAGACCTAGCAGCCCACTCCCAAAATAATCATGAGATAGTCAGCCATTGAAAACCCTATGAATAGCAGAGCCACTCTGACACAGTGCTGGGCATGGCCCATCATCAGGTAGTGTTTCATTCTGTTGTACATGGGGTCTCTATGAGTCAGATCTGAATCAACGGCACCTACCAATAACAAGAATGGGAAGAGATGGTTTAAAATGACCTTCTGATTCCTCGCAGTTTTCCAGAGGGACTTCTTTTTTGGCATTCCTGAAAATTCCATCCACTGATCCCCACAGGTCCACAGTAGAGAGGACTGAATAATGGACCTCTTGTTCTATAGATAAATGGAAATTGGTTCTGAAAACCGGCTATGATATGCATTTGCAAAAACTACCTTCGACTGAGACCTGGGGGCTGCATAGTAACGTTCACAATCATCTAAGGCCGCAGTCCCAAATCTTTTTGGAACCAGGGACCGGTTTCCTGGAAGACAATACCTCCACAGAGGAGGGCAGCAGGAGCTCAGGCGGTAGTGTGAGCGATAGGGAGTGATTGTGAATACAGATATAAATACAGATGGTGCCGCCCACGCCCTGTTGGCTGGGGACCCCTGATCTACGGTTATTCCTCTGGGCCCATCCTACAGCTTTGTCCTCCCCAGGGCTGATCTACAGTCTCTGTGTGTTGTGTATGGCACAGAGTTTTTGAATACTAACTTCACCCTGTAAACAACAAGGCAATAATTAATTAGCCAGACGCAGCTCGAGTGTCCTGCAGGAAAGGGTGTCAGCCCAAATGTCAAACTTGCACCCAAAGCTTGGCTTCCACTGCCAAGGAATTAAAGTTCACATGTGCCCGGGCATCGAATCAGAGAGAGCTGTCAGCTCCTTCCACTTGTCAGGTCCGTGGTACTGAGGTCTCTTTGTTAAAACAGTATCCAGTTTCAAGTACAAAAGAAGAGAGTGTCTGAGACAGATGTTTCGTGGAGTTTGAAGTACCAAAGTCCAGAGCTATCACTTCTACTTTATCAGTCACTTCTAAAGAGTTCAAAGCATTTCGGAGAGCATTTTTATGCAAAAGTTTACAACAATAGACTGGGCACCTATTATCCTCCATTTTTGCAGAAAGAAATAAATGAGCCTTAAAACTGCTAAAAGTCAGCTAATGCCTGCCTTCTCTCCACTCTCTGTCACTCTCAAAACTCACCCATAAGAGCCACATTTTCCAAGGGGAGCTCTGAGCTCCCTGGGTAGTCTGCAGTGGCTCTGGATCTTTCCAGGATCGCTCAACCAAGCAATGGAACGCCTGCGAAAGTCAGGCCGGATGTGGGAAGGGCTTCTTTGTGTCTGGTTGGGCCGTGGGGAATGAGAATGTTCTATTAGCACCACCAGCACTGACCAGTGCCTACCATGCAGGAATGTGTGCCTTCACCGTAGCCAGATAATACGACTTCTAAAGAGACAACTCAAATCTAATAACTTGCCAGTAAAAGACACTGAGTTTTAAATGTTGGCTTGTTATTACTGTTTTATTTATTTATCATTTATTTATTAATTATTTTTAGTACCTGGGAGTTGAACCCAGCCTCCAGGATGCTAGGCAAGAGATCTACCTCAAGACCCTCTCAAGACTTTTAATTTTTTTTTTTTTTTTTGGTGGTACTGGGGGTTGAACCCAGGGCCTCATGCCTGCATGCTTTGCAAGTGCTGGACCACTGAGCTGTGCCCCAGGCTTTTTTTCTTTTTTTTGAGACAGGGTCTCTCTAAATTATGCAGACTGCCTCTGGTCTTGAGCTTGTGATCCTCCTGCCTCCGTCTCCCGAACCGCTGGGATTACAGGCATGCGCCACTGCTCCCGGCCCTTTTAACATTTTTATTCTGAGACAGGGTCTAAGTTGCGCAGACTGTCTCCACCCTTGAACTCGCAATCCTCCTGCCTCGACCTCCGAAGTTGCTGGGATTACAGGTGTGTGCCATGGTGCCTGGTGCTGACTATTTAAAAAAACAATTTATTGTGAGCCAGACAAATCACATCTGTGAACCAGACGCTCCCAAAGGCAGCTGGTTTTCCACTGCGGTCCTGAGGTGTCACCATGGATAGCCATTTCTATCTATGGTTAAAAGAGAGGAAAAAATGACTGTTTAAAACCACAAATGTCCACAGCCACATCTGCCTGCTAGAAAGGAGCATCATTTTTTTTCTCTCAAGGCGGGAATATTTTCTAAAAAAACCTGCTGTGCTGCAAATAAAGCCCTTCTATTCTCCCCCCAGCTTCGGGAAAGTTTGCTGCATTTGTCTGTCATTTGCTAGGGGCGTTTGGGGCAAAGGAAGAGGAGGGATGGCCAGTGCCGATATTGATGCCTTTGGTAGAGAAGGAACAGCCACAAGCAACAAGACTCCAGATACGCCAATTATTCTGGACAGGAGGGAGGCGGGAAAAACAAAGCCCCAAGGGGCGCTGGATATGGGCTCTGGCCTTTCTGCCTGGCTGGGAGTGGATCCATGTGTATAGGCTGGGGCAGCGTGACCACAACAGCCTGGAGCATCTGCCGATGCACTTAGGCAGCCAGTGGGCTTCGAGCTCCCAGAGACAGAGGCTTCCTGGTAGACGACGAGGAGGGGCCACCTCACCCGGGGTCCCGGGGATGTCAGGCACAGGGACGGCAGGTGACGCCTTGGCAGAGGTTTGTATTCCGGACTGTTGGGGCCTCTTTGTTCTAACCTTGCAGAGATCTGGACAGGGAACTCCACTCTGGAGGCAGGAGGCCACCTCCCGGCCACAGGACAAAGCAGAGAGCAGGGCTGGGCAGGTCACATGGGCCCTGGGGAGGCCTGCACGCTGCTCCTGGAGGAGCGGAGGAGGCCCTGGGTGCATGGAGAGGCCCTCGGGACTCTTTCTGGGATGTTCCTAGGGGACAAAGAAGCTACTGTGCTTGTCACATGGGACAGCTGAGGGAAAAGGGCCTCACGGCTTCCCCTAAAAACAGCCCCTAGGCTCTGGACAGCCGACGACCTCTACTCACACACAGTGTCTCCCCGTCCCTGGGGAAGGAGCCGCGACCTGCACAGACGCAGCCTGAGCCACGCACAGACCGTGTCACAAACCTCAGCAAAACGATCCAGGGGACCGCGGCGCCGCCCCATGCCTGTCTTCTGCCTGTGGATTTCCACGCTGCTCCTCCACAATCCCAGGGAGAAGAGAGTTTTTGTAAAATCTGCTTGGCTATAATTAATGCATGGATTGTTGGCGTTGTTTTTCTTAGAAACTCGCAAGAACTCTGAAGGGAAAGTTGTGTGCCCAGCCACGGCGGGCGCGGCGGCGGCTCCTCTTTCCAGATCACTTTATTTGGTTAAAGCAATGTGAACGGTAACCGTGAATAATTTATCAAACTATTGAACCACTTGTAAAATAATTGAAGCTGGAGTCAAGTTTTGCATAACAGATTTAGACGGGGGGAGAAGCGTGTGAGCCAGGCCTCCACCTCTGAAAACAGGGAAGGTTGTAGGGAGCTGACAATCTTCATCACAGCCACGCACACGTGAAGTGCTTCTAAGCCACCGCTGTCCTCGGCAATGACTCAACAGCAGGGCATCCCACCCAGCTGGCCTCGACCAGCCAGGGAAGGAAATCACAACGGGGGTGGAAGAGGGTCGAGGTTAAGGGGAGATCTTCCCAGGCTTTGAGGAGCTGGAGGAGCAGGAAGGTCTCTGCTCCACAGCACAGGACCCCGTGGCAGTGACCTCCAAGCCAAAGGTCTAGCGAGGACAGTTGCAGGCACTTAGCTAGGCATGGATAAGGCTCCAGGAGCACTGGAAGCAGCAGTGTTGGCGCCGCATGACTCCGTCTCCTGGTGGGATGACATCTGGCATGTCTTGGGCACACCTTGTTGTTGTTGTTGTTAGGTGCCATCGAGTCGGTATCCGACTCATAGCGACCCTCTGTACAACAGGGGAAACACTATTGTCAGTGCTTCTCTGCTGTTCATAGGGTTTTCAATGGTAGATTGATTTTTGGGAGGGGGTTGCCAGGTCCTTCTCCCAAGCCTACAGCTTCTGGTGTTCCCAGGCAGTCTCCCATCCAGGTACTAACCAGGCCCGACCCTGCTTAGCTTCCGAGATCTGCCGGGATCGGATGCCGCAGGGCTACAGCTGCAGGCTGGGCACACCTGGGTCCATGTAAAAAGAGCAGTGGTAAACAAAGAGGCCGGGCAACAAGCGTTCAGGGTGGAGGACGAATTTGAGCCCTGGTCTTCGGAGGTCACCCGAAGAGCCCTGGGCTCCCACTCAGGTTCAAACCTGATTACGTGATTTTTTTTTTTTTTTTTTTTTCCGGTACTGGAGTTGAACCGAGGGCCTCGAGCCTGCATGCTCTGCAAGTGCTGGACCACTGAGCTGCACTCCCAGCCCCCGCCTTTTTTTTTTTTTTTTTACTTTTTGAGCCAGGGTCTCGCTAAGTTACGCAGACTGCCTCTGGTCTCGAACTTGCGATCCTCCTGCCTCCACCTCCCGAGCCGCTGGGATTACAGGCATGTGCCACCGTGCCCGGCTGATTATGTGATATTTTGATACGCATCGCTCAGTAACAAACTGTGGAAGATACAGATGAACACGAGAGAAAGAATAAACCAGAAATCAGTTTCTAGGGAAGCTGCTTCTCCACACGGATCTTCGGGGTGATTTTTCGGAGATGACATCAAAATCCCAGGCAAGCCAAGTGAACACAGAAAGTGAGATTTCATCAGCTAAAAGAGCTTCTGCATAGCAGAGGAAACAATCATCCGAGTGGCGAGGTGGCCCCGGTAATGGGATGAAGCATCTGCAAGCCTTATCTGGTAAGGAGTCAACATCCCAAATGCTCAAGAGCCAAAACTCATATAACCTGGCAGTTAAACATGGGGTCAGGAGTTGAGTGGACACTTCTCAAAAGAAAGCCATACAAATGGCCGATGGGATGTGGAAAGGTGTTCAACATCACAATCAGCAGGGAAGCGCAAAGCAAAACCACAACAAAATATCACCTGACACCTGTTAGAGGGGCTGTAATCAAAAAGGCAAAGCTAGCAGGTATTGGCAAGAATGGGCACCAAGGGAACCTGGGTACCACTCCTGGCAGGAATGTAAATTGATGTAGTTATGGGAAACAGTGGGGAGGTACCTCAAAAAATTGAAAACAGAACGACCATACGGCCCAGAAATCTCACTTCTAGGAGAACACTCAGAGGAAATGGAATCAGTACCTCAAGACATTGCTGCACCCACGTGTCCACTACAGGATTAGTCACAATAACCAAATAACCCAAAAGTCTGTTGACAGATAAATGGATAAATAAAATGTGGGACTGTGATGCGCATGCACGTGCGCGCGCGCACACGCACACACACACGCGCGCACACACACACACACACACACACACACACACACGGGAATCTCATTCAGCCTTAAAAGCAAATGAAGATGCTACCATTTGTAACAACATAGATGAACCCGAAGACCTCATGCTAAAGGGAGTAAGCCAGGTATAGGAATAAAAACACTCCATGATCTTACCTATATGTGGAATCTGAAATAGACTTATTATCGGGAACAGTGGCACACACCTGTAATCCCAGCAACTCAGGAGGCAGAGGCAGAAGGATCACAGGTTAGAGGCTAGAGGCAGCCTGTGTAACTTAGTGAGAGTGTCTCAAAAAAAAAAATCAACTAAAAATGGGCTGGAGATACAGTTCAGTAGTGAAGTATTTGCAAAGCGTACATAATGTCCTGGATTCAACCCTAGTATCACAAATTAATTAATGAAAATAAACGTATAGAGGCACAGAGTTGGAATGGGGGTTGAAAGGCATGCAGTGGTTGGCAGAAATAGGTAGATATTGATCAATGTGTGAAATATTTCAGACAAGATGAATAAGCTGTGGCCATTGAATGTACAGCAATTGACAATTTTGGATTAAACACTTGAAATTTGCTTAAGAGAGTTCTTAAATATTCTTCCTATGCCTACACTCAAAAGTAATGGCAGTGTGTGAGATGCGGATATGCTGGCTAGCTTGACCGTGGTATTCATTTCACAATGCACACATATATAAAAGCACCAAGTTGTATACCTTAAGGAAGTTGACATGGGGGAAACTACTTCCAGTTATGCCACAATAAAGCTAAAAACTTTAGAAAATACATTAAAAATAAAAAACAAACCTCAGCCTCAACAACCAGAGGTGCATTTCCTGTCAAATTTTTAAGTATTGTATTACATTATAAATTACTTATGAAATGCAGATCCCTTGGCCTCCTCTACTTTTTTCAATTAACAGTACATATTGTTATTATAAATAACAACATATGTTTTGAATGGCCATGTCTGTCACATCCGAAAAAATGCATGTACAAAATTATTTTCAATGGGTGCATGGCATTTCTGTGCAATCATTCATAAGTGTAGGTCAATTCTGATTTGTGTTTTTATACACAATGGTGCAGGGGTGCTTATAGAGTAACAACCACAAAGACATCACACATTCTCCATGCTTTATCTTTTAATCTACCTTATCCTATTAAAAGATACTGTTAATTTCCCTATTTCACAGATGAGAAAAAAATTAAGGGACCATCTAGCTGTAACATTCTGGGCAGAGAGCAGAGCTAGAATTTAAACCCAGGTCTATCTGTTGCTGGAGACAAGATTTGTAATTGCCACAATCTACGACTGTCGACTTCCACGTGTCTGTCAGCTTGTGCTGTAGAGCTTGCGTGTTGCTGTGATGCTGAAAGCTATGCTACCCATATCTCAGATACTAGCAGGGCCACTCATGGTGGACAGGTTTCAGCTGAGCTTCCAGACTAAGACAGACTAGGGAGAAGGAGCCGGCAGTCCAGTCCTCAAACAGTTGGTTATTGAAAACTTTATGAATAGCAGAGAAGGGCTGTCAAATAGAGTGCTGGAAAATGAGCCCTCTAGGTTGGAAGGCCCTCTTCTGAATCAGAAGAGGGCGGGGAACTAGGGACATCATTGCTGATGTCAGGTGGATAATAGCTGAAAGCAGAGAATATCAAAAAGATGTCTATCTATGTTTTATTGACTATGCAAAAGCATTTGATTGTGTGGATCATAACAAATTATGGATAACACTTCGGAAAATGGGAATACCAGAACACCTAATTGTGCTCATGAGAAATCTGTACATGGACCAGGAGGCAGTTGTTCGAATAGAACAAGGAAACACTAAGTGGTTTAAAGTTGAGAAAGGTGTGCTTCAGGGCTGTATACTTTCACCCTATCTCTTCAATTTATACGCTGAGCAAATAATCCGCGAAGCTGGACTTTATGAGGAAGAACTCAGCATCAAGATTGGAGGAAGACTCATTAACAACCTGCGTTATGCAGATGACACCATTTTGCTTGCTGAAAATGAAGAGGATTTAAAACATTTACTGATGAAGATCAAAGATCATAGCCTTCAATATGGGTTACGACTAAACATCAACAAAACAAAAATCCTTACGACTGGGTCAGCACGCAACTTCACAATAAATGGAGAAAAGACTGAGGTTGTCCAAGATTTTGCTTTGCTTGGCTCTATAATCAACACCCGTGGAAGCAGCAGTCAAGAAATCAAAAGACACATTGCTGTAGGAAAAGCTGTGGCAAAAGATCTCTTTAGAGTATTGAAAGGCAAAGATGTCACATTGAAGACGAAGGTGCGTCTGACTCATGCCATGGTATTTTCAGTGGCATCATATGGTTGTGCCACATCAGGACCTCAGGAGCTTTACTTCATTCCCATCATTAAATTGTGAAAGCTGGACATTGAACAAGAGAGACAGAAAAAGAATTGATGCTTTTGAATTGTGGTGCTGGAGACATCTATTGAATATACCATGGACAGCCAAAAGAACCAGCAAATCTGTCCTAGAAGTGCAACCAGAGTGCTCCTTGGAAGCAAGAATGGCCAGACTGCGTCTTACATATTTCGGACATGTAGTCAAGAGAGATCAATCCCTGGAGAAGGACATCATGTTTGGGAGAGTGGCAGGTCAGCGCAAAAGAGGAAAACCCTCCACCAGATGGATTGACACAGTATCTGCAACAATGGGCTTAAACATAAATAAGATGGTTTGCCTGGCACAGAATCAGCAAGTGTTTCAATCTACTGTACATAGGGTCACTATGAGTCGGACTCAACTTGACAGCACCTAACAACAACAACAAGGTTGGAAGGCATTCAAGAAATGACTAGGGAAGAGTTGCCTCCTCACAGCAAAGTTGATTTTAATGATGGGAATGAAGTAAAGCTCCTGAGGTCCTGATGTGGCACAACTCAAAATGAGAAGAAACATAGTGGCTGCAACATTGAACTCAAACATAAAAAGATCGTGTGCTTGGCTCCTTATCGGCAAGTGCTTAGTTCCGTTGTACATAGGATTGGTATGAGTTGAATCTGACTCAGTGGCACTAAACAACAACAAAACTACTCTCTGTAGACACCTATTGCATTTTTTTCTGACTGCTTCTTTAGGATAAATTCCTGAAAGTATAATGACTAGAGCAAAAGAAAGCAAAATTTTATATCTAAGAAACAGAGTAAATGGCTAGTGTCTTCAGAGGTCTGGGGGCTGATGGAGTGAATGCAAGACTGGATTCATTCTGGGCTCATCCACCAGGCTGGACTACAACCAAGAGGTTAAGGTTAATGTGCTATAGAATGGAGCAACCTTCCCAGCGAGGCATGGACAGTGGCTTCTCACAAGCATCCCAGCCGTGAGAGCTGGTCTCCCTGGCAGAAATGTCAGCCCCAGGAAGGAGACTGCAGAACAAGACCCCGGGCTCTGCAATTCACCCATTCTACGCGACCCTGCCCCGCTGGCAGTCCAGACCCCCAATTGTGATATAAAATTTAGGCAGTCTTTGTTTATATGCCATACTTGCTACATCAGCGTTTCAGAAGTATTTATATAAAATCAAAGTAATCTTTGATCTCCAAAACTGTGGGAGAGTGGGTGGCAGGAGAGGAAGGCAGGAACCCATATATGGAAATGCATTCAATCGGAGCAAAACTCGAGAGTGACTTCTGTTTTCCATTATAAGCCTTTGTTCCCCAACGGGGCGCGTCCTCCACCTAGCCCGAGACTTCTGCCTGGCCTCGTTTTATTCACAGGAGCCACACATTATTACAACGTGAAATGCATATTTGCTCGAAGAAACCTGTGACGTGTATACCAAAGGCGCCACAGGCTGCTTAGCCTAGGTTGGCCCTGTCTCCCCCTTCTAGTCTAATAGATCCTCTTTTCTTTTCCTTTTTGTCACTCAGAACGAGCGTCTGATGTGCTAGCATAAATTGTTAAAAGCAGTTTTAGGTAAAGGAAGAGAAAGTAAAGTGGAATTTTTTTCACAAAAGCCAACCTCAATTTATGTCAAGGAGGGTTAAAAGACCTTGGGATTAAAGCAATAAACTTGCCGCTGTCAAAGCTAAAACCCGCTAACAATTTAGTGCCAAACGCGTGTTGTTCAATATCATTTCATATTATATTATGTCACCGGGAGCTGACGGGTCTGCATCACCCTGACAGAGCTGATTTACTCTGAAGAATTCATCGACATTTTGCACGGTCAAAGCTGACTTCATTTTGTTTGGACGGACGGCGGGAAACGTCTCTGTACGCAAGTTCGAATATTAGTCTGGAGATTTATTCCAGATTAAAGATGCAGGAGATCGTTGGTCCACAACTCTGCCAAGTTAGCTCTCCGAAAAGCAGCTATAGACTTTTCATTGCTCTCATTGGCAAGGTATTTAGGCCAAAGCCTTTAATAAAAATCAACAGAGCTTAGATTGGATTTTTGTTGGCATCCTCGAAAGTGTGTGAATCGTTAGCCAACTCTTCAGAAAAAGAAAGTCATACGAAAGGATTTTCCTCGGTCTAGACATCAATCCCTTATAAATTCCCTAGAAGATGTTAATCACCTTATTTTCCTAATCATACAGACACATGATCCCCACTACCCATTTTTTGTTTTACCAGCACAAACACACAGGCACAGAGGGTAATGTTCATGTCTTATAGTTCAGAGGTAATGAGACAGCGGATCTATAGGACCAGAGGTGGGTGAGATAAACAGTTTTTCTTGGGAAAATTTCAAAGGAAAAAATGGCTCTGAAATTGTAGGTCCTGTGATTTGAAGAACTAAATGCAGATCAGGCTGTTTTAACATTAAATAAATGAACACATTGCATAATTGAGTTTTACAAATGGTTGTTGTTGTTGTCAGGTGCCATCGAGTTGGTATCCGACTCATAGCGACCCTGCGTACAACAGGAGAAACATTGCCAGTGCTTCTCTGCTGTTCATAGGGTTCTCAATGGCGGATTGATGTTTTTGGTGGGGAGAGGGAGTGGGTTGCTGAGTCTGTCTCCCAATTACAAATGTATAGTGTATGTGAAATGTGTGTATTTATACGCTCAGGTCAGAATGATTATGGAGTAAATCATCAAGCATTTATTTCTGGGCAGTGATATTAGAGGCAACAGGTGATTTATTTATTCATTTATTTACTTATTTATTTCTTTACTTATTTCTTTCTTTTAGATAGAGTCTCTCGATATAGCCCAGGCTGTCTTCACACCCTTGATCCTCTGTCCTATGCCCAGGTGTTGAGCTTGCCTTCATGACCAACCACTCCTAGCTGATATTGTTTTTCCTTTCATCTTTATGGATATTTTCAAAGTTTCTTAAAATGCGTAATACTTACTTTTGCCTACAAAAGCAACAAAAGCATTACAAAGCTATGCTGAAAGGAACTTGTTGTGCGAAGCAATCCCACGGTGACTGTCTTTGGCAAGCGCAGTCTTCGTCTTCGTGTTGAACTGGAGCAAGCCATCTCTAATTTTAACAGGGCTCCAAAATCAAAGTTTCCAAACAGCACTTTCCTTAAAGTGCAGCCTTTATGATGCCCCACCACCCGCCTGCAGGAGGAGAAAGGAGGGAAATGATCTCTCCAGTCCCTTCCCACTACCTGCCTGTGGTCCTCTCCCAGATGGCCCCAAGGTGCTGGTCACGTTCCACTCACAGTGTGAGTGACAAGCTGCTAAGAGGCTGACTGTCACCGGAGGCTGCTGGAAGGCCTTGACAGGTGGTGAGAGCTGTTCCAGGTGACAATCAGGACTCAAGATTCCTGAAAAGGGAGGTAGGGGTGGGGTACATGGGTGCGTGTGCGTGGCGTGTACAAGCACGTGTGTGGGTGTGTACACACACAGCCGCTCCTACACCCTTCTCAGACCTGCCTGCCTCCCTCTGCAGGGCCTCAGCACCACCTCCCTCCTGGCTGAGCTTAACCACAGCTACCCTGTGGCTCACAGGAACACAGTGCCACGCCCACTTTCTAACCAGGGGCCATTTTCCTTCAGAAACATTCAGTTAATACCAGGTGCTGTGTGTGTGCAGGGCACCAGGACATCTGATGAGCAGGAGTCTGCTCTGCCTGACACAGCTGTGTGCCTCAGTTTCCCCCCTGCGGGATGGACCCGGGTGCATGGAGTCTGACAACGTGAGGTGTGGTCAGTTCAGTGAATGGACGCTTTCATAGGCCCCGGTAGCAGTGACACAGGGGAGTAGACATTTCCCAGGGGGTCCCGACCTAGGGACAAACTGAAACCGAGGCCAGATATGGAAAGGGCAGAGAGAAGCGCAGAGCAAAGGGGCTGCTGAGCATTCGTTCTCAGGGGCAACGCCACGGAGTTTGGTGGGGAGGTCCTGGCGGAGCTGAGTTTCAGAGGATGAGGAGGCAGTGGGCTATGTGACTCTTTAAGCCCAAGGCAGAATGCTGAGGAGCCGGGTGCTAGTGGTGCTCCTTCTTGCCCCAGGGTGCTTGGTGAGTCGGCTTTTCTGACCGCTTCTCCTGCAGACTAATCTCCTCCCCATGTCGAGATTATCGTCCCAAGTAGATGCACAAATTGCTGTTAACCCGCCTCCGTCCCCCACCCTCCCCCTCTCCCAGAACAGACAATCCTAAAGGATTGGGGCCGTTGAGCCTTTTGTACATAGGATCTTATTCCTTTGACTGTGCTTCTAGCTCTAGGTTCCTCTTGAAAAGCCTAACTTTATCCATGCATTTGGGCTGAAGTTTAGCTCAGTTGAGAGTGCTGTTTGTGTGCTTTGAGGCCCTGGGTTTGATCCCCAGCACAGCAAAGATGGAAGAAGGAATTGGCACCCACTCCCCAAACTATCCTGAAACAGTCAGCCATCGAAAACCCTAGGACAGCAGAGAAGCACTGTCAGATACAGAGCCTCTCTCGTTCTGTTGCCCATGCAGTTGTGAGTCCGACCTGACTTGACAGCACCTAAGAACAACGTCCAGGGAACGCATTGCCATCCCTGGCTTCACGACTTGACCTACAGGCAGCAATCCCACCTGCACTCCGGCTGAAAACCACGGCCTCCTTGCTCTTGCCTCACTCCAGGGCCAGACACTGCCCTCCAGGAATTCCCAAAGCAGAGGAGAAATGGCAATAATTCCCCACGCCATAGCACAAAGGGCTGATGATAACAGCTGCAACATGCCCAGAGGAGCATCTGACTCAGGGCCAGACAAAGGTGCTCAGGTGACAGACGCCGAGGTGTCTATAAAGTACATCTGAAGCCAAGTCCAATCAGAAGACTCTAAAGCCAGGGTGTTGGGAGTGTGGAGTGAGATCTGTATAGCTTCATGTTGTTTAACGTCTCTGGACTTTATCCTCTCGACACATGGAGCCATTGGTTATCGGCACGGATGAGCAGGCAGCCTGTTATGTCAGAAAACAGTGTCTCATGGCGGTTATGATCTGCATTCCTAATAATGAGTGGGGAAATGTTGAGCATCTTTCCAAGCTCTTATCCATCACTTGTTTATCTTCTGTGGAGAAATGTCTAGGCAGATCCTTGCCCACTTTTAATTGAATTATTACCTTTTTATTATTGGATTATAATGATTCCTTATATATTTTGGACATAGGCCCCTTATCAAATATATGATTATGAACATTCCCTTCCACCTATCTATCATCTCCACTAGTAAAACAAACTCCCCACAGTCTCCTTCCTTCTTCTTTTGCTCTTCTATACTCCAGTATCCCTAGATATCTTCTTTTTCTCCCTTTATTGGTACATGCTGGTGGAGTGCAGAGTAATGTAGCACTGGCTTTTTCCATTATGCAACTATTACATCACTTTTGGTTACATTTTTATCAACTAACAAGGTTTGCCTGCAGCCGTAGCCCTGTGGAATCCGATCCCGTCAGATCTCAGAAGCTAAGCAGGGTCAGGCTTGGTTAGTACCTGGATGGGAGACCGCCTGGGAACACCAGGTGCTGTAGGCTTGGGAGAAGGACCTGGCAACCCACTCCCAAAAATCAATCTGCCATTGAAAACCCTACGAACAGCAGAGAAGCACTGACAATAGTGTTTCCCCTGTTGTACAGAGGGTCTCTATGAGTCGGATACCAACTTCACGGCACCTAACAACGACAACAAGGTTTAGGCTAGATATCTTTTAAAACATAAATCACAGCTGGGCATAGTGGCACATGCCTGTAATCAGAGCAACTCAGGAGACAGAGGCAGGAGGATGGCAGGTTTGAGGTCAGAGGCAGCCTGCGTAACTTTGCAATACCTTGACTCAAAATTAAAAATTAAAAAAGGGCCTGGGGGTGCAGCTCAGTGATAGGGCACTTGAAAAGTATGCATGAGGCTCTAGGGTCAACTCCCTAGCACTGAAACAAACACAAAGTAAGTGTTAAGAGAGTAAATCTCTTTTCTGGCCCTGCATTGCCTTTTAGACACAGTGTAAGCGCCCTCCCCGGGGTATGAGGTCCTGCACGGTTTGCCTTTTGCCTGCTTTTCCCCTTTGACTTCCCAACACTCTGCAGCCTGCTCACCCCAGCCATGCGGACTTGACCTCAGGGCTCCCGAGCTCCTTCATATCCTGTGCCCTTTGCCTGTAGGAAGCACCCCGGGCCTCTTCCTGCTGGCTGGCGCCTCTTCACCTGCATCTGGTCAAAGGCGGCTGCCCTTTGGAAATCGGCCCCCGCCTTTCAGTCTGGATTGGTCCCTGGATACGCCAATGCCTCACGCTTTGATTGGAAGGATTGTTTTTTTCAGTACTTCAGTACTGCGTTGAACCCAGGGCCTCTCATGCATCCTAGGCCTGCGCTGTACCACCAAGCACTGCGCCCTCAGCTCCTTTTTTTTTTTTTTTTTCTTCTGTACTGGGCGGCTGAACCCAGGGCCTTGTTCCCGCTCTGCAAGCAATCTGCTATTGGGCTGCACCGCCAGTCCCTTTTATATTTTTGAAATTGAGACAGGGTCTCACTAAGCTATACAGGCTGCTTCTGCCTCCAAACTGTGATCCTCCTGCTTCCATCTCCCAGGTTCCTAGAATTACAGGCGTGTGTACCATGCTTGACTCCCACCCCGTTTTTGTTTTTTTTTTAATTTTGAGACAGGGTCTTGCTACATTGTGTCCACTGCCTCTGGTAATCCTCCTGCCTCATCCTTGCAAACTGCTAGAATTACAGGTTTGTACCACTGCACCCAGCAAGAATGGCTTTCTAAGATGCCATTGAAATATAAAATAGCCTCTTTTTGTGTGTGTGTGTGAGATACTAGGAGGCTGAGCCTAGCTAGGGCCTTGCACATACCTTGTAAGTGCTCTCTCCACCATTTAGCTGCATCTCCAGCCCCTTTCTAATTTTTTTTTTTTAATCTTGAGACAAAGACTCTCTAAATTATGCAGGCTGCCTCTGCCTCAAGCTGCAATCCTCCTGCCTCTGCCATCTCCTGAGTCCCTGGAATGACAGGCATGCTCCTCTGTGCCTGGTTAAAACAGCCTCCTGTGCAAGACCTGATGTTCTTGTGAATTGTCATTTTGAATATAGCAAGGAATTAGAGCTGGAAAGGACTGCACAGTGATTAGTTTGAAATTAGACATATGACCCAATTACAGCCAATGCGATGCAAACAGGTTGTGGGCACACTGGGTCAGAGGCTCTTGTTCTTCCCCAGACTATACTGAAGAGTGGGTGCAGGTGCTGGAGCTGCTGCAGCCACCCTGTGTACAGAAGTAGGAGTTGGATAAGGCCCAAGCTGAGAACCTTATCCCAGCCATGAAGCAATGGGCCTAGAGCCAACGATGCTACCAATGCTTTCAGGTACACACGTTGGCGAATACCCTCTGTTCTAGGCTCCTGTCATCTGTAGAGACAGAACCCTACTGAATGTACTCTACTACTCCTACTTCCATGCCTCTCCTCCAGGACTGTAACTCGGCTGCAGTCCTCGCAGTCACAGGAAAAGTGTGTCCTTTGCTGCCTCTCCTCACCCACCACAACTTGTGGCCCCCTTTAGCACGGTGATCCCCAACCCCCAGTGAGTGTCTGTCATGTGCTACAATGCTCTTGTCCATGTATCTCCCCTGCCTCACCTTCCCGAGTCCTGTCCAAGAGCTGACAGCCCCAGACCAGCTCCTTCCAGAGGTGCCCATTCTGCAAGGGAGGAGCCTGGGGACGCCCTGCTGGTGAGGTCCAAGGGAGACGCAGACCCCACTCTGTGTTTTCAGAGCCCCCTTCCAAGGCTGCAAACCCAGGCTTTTATTCTCCCAGCAAAATCTTTTGACAAGGCTGCCTGCGTCAGTCCCCATCTCCTGCTGGAGGCTTTCCAACCACTTAACACAGTTTGTCAATCCCCACTGCTTATGCAGCTCCATCTCCATCCCAGGGAGCGGATTGCCACGGGAACTCTCCTCTCCAAAATTCTGACGGATGGCATTTTTACCCTGGAGTGATCCCGTAGTTAAAATGATGCTCACCAATATTCATTACGGGCTAATGGCAGCCAGCACCGGATCAAAAATTCATGGCCAGCACACTCCGAAGCATCCCGCTCCTTGAATGCGTGCAGAGCAAGTGCATAGCCCCATGGATGTGGTCCACGCACATGTGCATCTGCGGCCCGGAGCACACCTCCTCTCTCCAACTCCAGAGGCACAACAGGAGCCAGGCATTCCAGGAGCAGACTGGGGCGGGGGACTGCCCAGCCAGGAGGTGGGCAGATGCTCATTCAGAGGAGGAGACAGGAGCTGGAAGCTCAGCTTCTCCTACTCCTCTGCCAGCTAGGAGTTAATTCATCAATGCTACAATTCCTCCAGCACTGGGATTTAGCTCAGTTGATAGAGCGCTGCTCTGCAGTCTCTGAGGTCCCGAGTCCAATTCTTAGCACTGCATAAGTGGGAGAAGGATGTGGCAATCCGCTCCTAAGGCAATCCCGAAACACTCAGCCATTAAAAACCCTATGAGGGTCGGTATGAGTCAGACATGACTTGATGGCACCTAACAACAACAGTTCCTCCAAAGGGCACAGCCCCACACCAGGCATAGTACGCACAGCCCGCTCTCTCCTGCAGGGACAGGAGCAAGAAGTGAGCCTCAGCACCCAGAGTCTGAGGCCTGGCACCCAATTCCCACGAGGGCTGAGCCGGGAGCTCCTTAGAACCCCAGTGGAGTCTCAGGTCCCATGACGGTGTCTTAAGACCAGCAAGATCTGCTGAAATGAAAAGGGGAAAACACTTTACCCAAGGCACCACAAAGATCCTGGCCCCCACTCCCACAGCCAGCAGCGGAGGAGAAGAAACGGCCAGTTCTCTAGCCTGCCGGCCCCTCTCCTGCCCCTGGGGGTCCTCTCTTCTTTGTGTGCTGTCCCACGTGACCAGTCACCCGAACCCTTGGCCCTCCGCAACCTTCCCCAGGAAGCTGACGTTCCACCTCCTTTGCGATCAGCCTCCTGCCTCCCCTGCATATTTGGTCCTTCATTACTGTGTCCAGGAGCCTAGGTGAAAAGCTAAAGGGAAGGGGGCTGTCAGTCGGGGACAGAGTCCCACCTTTCCGAACATCTTTTAGCCATTACAATTCATCGTCACCTACTGCAGCGCAGCTGCAGGGCTCATGGGAAGAGCAAAAGGCACGTTACCACAAGGGTGTGAAAACATTTGGTTTCTAGATTTCCTGTACATACATACATATATTTATATTTTTCTTTCTTTTTCTTCCTCCTTTGGACCTATGGGAAGAAGTACTGAAATCGCCGCACCTTGCCACCTCATAAATCTTCCATCCCTAATGGTGCCTCTGGGGTCACTCTTGGCCAGTCTGTGGGAGGAAATGCTACCGGGTCTTCCAGGTTCGGATTGTCACCTTGCTTTCTTTTGCCAGATTTGCTCCATCCTGAGAGTATTTAGTTAGAGACTCTAATTATTTACAACAAGGAAATGAGGTGGTTATAATCAGGGCTGGGGTGGTGGCTGTTGTTGATGGTGGTGTGTTATTTTTCTCCAACATGTGATCTTATACACACACATTCACACGCAGGAGGATGTGAGGTCATGCCCCACACAAGGACATTCTGGTCAGTGATAGACCACAGGTGAGATGGATTCCCACAAGGCTATAGTACAGCTGGAAATTTCCTATGACCTTGGGACATTGCCACCACCTTAGTGTCACAGCTCAGTGCATTACTCCCATGTTCATGGCAAGGCAGACGTCAGCAAATCTGATTTGCTGCCAGTCACATAAAAGTATTGCACATGTAATTGTGTGCAGCATGCAATGCTGGATAAGTTACTGTCACTTGTTCATGGATTTACTATATTATATGTTGGGCTGGGATTTAGCTCAGTTGGTAGAACACTGTTCTGCAGTCTCTGAGGTCCCAGGTTCGATTCCCAGCACCACAAGAATGGGAGAAGGACCTGGCAATCCACTCCCGAGGCAATCCCAAAACAATCAGCCATTGAAAACCCCATGAGAGTGGCTATGAGTCGGACACAACTTGATGGCACATAACAACAACAACAACAATATCATATTCTATTTTAACCATGATTTGAGAGTATCCTCCTATTTATTTAAAAAGTGTTTACAGGAAAACAGCTACCATGTCACCCTGCTGCAGCTCAGACCTGTGCCTTGGTTGCATCACTTTCTCTTATGCCTGATTTAATTTGTTTGTTTTATTCATCACGGTTCCAGGAGCAAGAAGCTGTAGTGTGTGTGTGTGTGTGTGTGTGTGTGTGTGTGTGTGTGTGTAACACACATATATGTCATATCATACATACTGTATGTTGTTGTTGTTAGGTGCCATCAAGTCCTGTCCAACTCATAGCAACCCTCACAGGGTTTTCAATGGCTGATTGTTTCAAAATTGCCTTGGGAGTGGATTGCCAAGTCCTCCCATTTTTGCTTTGCTTGGAATCGAACTCAAAACCTCAGAGACTGCACAGCAGCCCTCTACCAACTGAGCTAAATCCCAGCCCCACATACTGTATATATAGTGTATACTGTTGATGTTGTTGTCAGATGCTACAAAGTCAAATCTGACTCATAGTGACCCTATGTACAACAGAATGAAACAGTACCCAACATTGTGCCATGCTTGGCACTATGTCAGCACTTCTCTGCTATTCATGGGGTTTTCAATGGCTGACATTTTTGGGGAGTGGGTCACCAGGTCCTTCTCCCAAGCCTACAGCATCTGGTGTTCCCGGGTAGTCTCCCATCCAAGTACTAACCAGGCCTGACCCTGCTCAGCTTCTGAGCTCAGACAGGATCAGACACAAGACTGTTATGGCTGTAGACATATACAACATATATATATATATATATATATATATACACACACACACACACACACACACATGTATGTATGTATGTATATATGCCATAGCATATAAGAAAGCTCCAGCTCTAATTATTACCACTCTCCTTTCTTCCATACATATATGGACAGATATGTCTATATCTATATCTATAGCATAGTTTACTACACACAGGCTATGGCATATATATATATGCCATATATATATATATATATATGCCATATATATATGCCATATATATATATATATATATATATATATGAGGTGTAATAAACATACGGTGAATACTTACATTTTTAAAAATGCATAACAGTAAAAGATGCATTGCCATTAATCCTCCTCAAAATCCTCCCTTGGCTTTGAGCGCACTAGCCCCATCGTTCTTGCCACTTTCTGAAGCAGTTCTGGAAGTCCTCTGAGTCACACGTCACTTCCAGTATGGCAATTTCTGTCAGTAAGAACCTTACAGTGTGTCCTCATCCACCGGATCTGGCACTGTGAGACTTCTGACTCCTCCCCGAAGTCAAAATGACCATGCAAAGTAGACGTGTTGAGTTGAGTCAGGACCTGGAAGCAGCCACAACAGCACAAATAAAGACACTCAGGAGAGAGGATTCCAAAACTACTCAGAGAGTGGCACGAACAGTGAGATAGGTGTGTTTGAAGCCATGGAGGATTCTGAGGGGGATCTTGAGGGGGGTTCGTGACACCATTCCTCTCACTGTGATTAAATTTTTAATTAAACATTCACAGCATTTTTTTTAAAATCACTTCTCCCATACGTGTATGCTAGAGCCCATATGTAGCACGCTGTGCCATCTGAGTTTGGGTAAGCACAATCAGTGATGTGGGCACGATGACATGACCACCTAACGATGATCTTCTCAGAAGACATCCTCGCCTTTAAGCAACACATGGCTGTATCTATGTAAAAGACACCTCCCTCCCCTCACTTCCTCCTGAAATATTCCTCTGCTAAGATTCCCAACAACCTCGGTGCAACCCTGAGCTGCCCAGGTGGGTCTCTGGGCACTGGTTTCAGAGCTTGGAGCAGAGATGGATGGAAATGAGCTAGGGGTTACCATTGGCTGCCCTTTTTGCTCAGAAAGCCCCCCTGCCCTAAAGTCACCCCCATTGTGTTCTCTGCACCCAGCACACAAGCTTCAATCCTAGTTCCAATTCCAAAAGCATAGGGGATAAAGCTAGTATTTTCTACAAGAGGGAGAGAAGAAAGAATTAAAGGAGAGAGGAGTTAATGAGAGAGGAGTAGAAAATAAATGCAGGCATTGTGGGATAAGGGGACAGCCGTGTGAATAGGAGCAATAATTGAGGTATTTCTATAGGGAAAAGGGTGCAGGTGGGCAGAGCGTGCATCAGAATCTTAGCCAGAGTTGAAATTGTCGGGCACTTTCTCACATGCCAATTTGGACATTTTGCAAGGCAGATATAAGGAACCCGCTTTCCGAGTCTCCACCTCCAGCTCCCCTCATCCTGGGGGCCACGAGAAGGTGCCAGGTGCCACATGTGCGCAGAGATGAACAAAGCCGAATCCCAGGAAGTCAGATCCAGGATCGTCAGAGGGAGTCAGAGAACATTCTCCAACCAGGGATCCATGTTCCCCGCTTCAAAAATGCAGAGGTGGGGCTAGAATGGCCACATCGCATATAAGACATCCTCTTAAATTTGGAGAATTATAAACAGATAAACAATGAAAAATTGTTTAATACAAGTGTATCCCAAATAGCTCATGGGACACCCTTATGCCAAAAATGTACTTGCTGTTCAGCTGAAATTTATTTTTATTTATTTATTTATTTTTTCGGTACTGGGGGTTGAACCCAGGGCCTCGTGCCTGCATGCTCTGCAAGTGCTGGACCACTGAGCTGCACCTCAGCCCTTTTTTTTTTTTTTTTACTTTTTGAGACAGGGTCTTGCTAAATTACGCAGACTGCCTCTGGTCTCGAACTTGCAATCCTCCTGCCTCCGCCTCCCGAGCCGCTGGGATTACAGGCGTGCGCCACCATGCCCGGCCCAGCTGAAGTTTATTTCTAATTGGGCATTTGTTTGTTGGCTTGCTTGCTTTGGCTACTTTGCCAGCTTTGTTGTTGTTGTTGTTGTAAGGTGCCATCGAGTCACATCTGACTCATAGCGGCCCTCATGGAGTTTTCACTGGCTGATTGGGGAGTGGACTGCCGAGTCTTCCTCCCATTTTTGCGGTGCTGGGGATGGAATCTGGGTCCTCAGAAAGTAAAGAGCAGCGCTCTACCAGCTGAGCTAAACCCCAGCCCCAGGTTTAGGTTAGGCAAAATTTCCAAGGCATCTTTCAGTTCTGCCATTGCCTGCTTTCCAGCCCGTGGGGGGACAGGGGCCAGCCACAGAATGCGAGAAGAGCTCGTGGATGGGTCCTGCACTCTGAGGCTGCGACAGCCATCGTGGTGAAGGGGTATTAAAACAGACGAAGCCAGCCGGGTCCTCCTCAGCTAAAAAACCACCTAATTCATTGGCAGTAGCACCGGCCCAGGGAGCCCACACCCCACACCCCGCCCCAGGTCTCAGGCCATCAAGCCTCCAGGGGAGATGGGATGACCCTAGCCCATCGCCAGAAGGATAAAATCCCAGGTAATCTGTCTTTGCAACCCAAGAAATGGACAGTTATGCAATAACAACAAAAGGCTATTGCTCCGCCTGACAAATTGTATTCTGGTTTGTTTGGTCTCTTTTGGAATAAACCACTAATTATGTTACCTGTATGAAACTCTTCCATCCTTTTCACTGCTGGGGAAAATGGCAGGGTGGTAAATGCCATGGTACCTGTTGCAGATAAGGCGTAAAGAGCTCAAGCCCGTGAGAGCTCAGAGAGCACAGCCCATATGGCCTGGTGCTTTGCTTGGCTCTTCAGGAAAACAAAGGAGCAAAGTGCAAAACATGAAGCAAACATAGGCTGTGAGGAGATGCACAGCGAGCGAGTGCAAAGACAGAATTCCTAACGTCCAGGACAACAAACGTCACAGAGAAGGGAGGATGGAGGGGAAGGGGCATGAGAAGGGGCTGGTGAGAGGCTGCCGAGATCTGACCCGGACTCGCCCTTCGCTGAACACCCTCGTCATAGCATGCTTAGCACTTCACAGTTTACGAGTTGCTTTTCCATTCACCAGCTCCCTAGATCTTCCCCCCAAGTCTGTGCAACAGGATCAAATCTTGCCAGTCTCCAGGAACTGCCTACGGTGAGTGGATCAAAGGCAGGGAGATGTGAAGCAAAGGCTACTTTCACTCCTCCAAAAATAAATTGTTGTTGTTGTGGTTGTTGTTAGGTGCCATCGAATCGGTATCCAACTCATAGCGACCCTCATAGGGTTTTCAATGGCTGACTGTTTCGGGATTGCCTTGGGAGTGGATTGCCAGGCCCTTCTCCCATTTTTGCGGTGCTGGGAATTGAACTGGGGACCTCAGGGACTGCACCGCAGTGCTCTACCAACTGAGTTAAATCCTAGCCCCAAAAATAAAAGTCACCAAAAACCAAAAATTCTCATGGAGAGTCCAGTCTAGTTGGGGAGATCCCTATTTATCAGTCATAGCAGCGAATGTCTACTTACAAAGAGTTAAAGAATGGAGAGCTTGTGACTGGGGAACTTGACTTGGCACAGGGTGTTTAGCAAGGTGAACTTGAAGAGAGGACACTGGAGCTGAGGTCAGAGGCAAAGAGCTGGGCAGATACCTTCCAGTCCAAGCATCCAGCACAGTGCCAGTCTAGTGGCAGATACGAGGTGGCTATGGTGGAGCCAAGGAAGCCAGGGGAAGCAGTGGCCAACCATGTCATGAGTTTGAACTGAGGGCAGACCACTTAGGGCCCCCAAACTGTAGTAAGGGTTGAAGAAGCCAGAGAAGGTGTGACACAGGACAAGACTGTGGCTTTTTTGGTGGATATTTACAATGTGCCTTTCCTACTTCACTCTCATGAGGCACCCCTGAACTCACCTGTGTTCTGGCTGGGGGGTTTCCTGGGTTATCCAAAGAGGGATTCTTATTAACTGATGAGTCAGAGGTGAGGGAGCAAAGCCTCATGGGAAGTGCATATCTCCCATTGGTGGCTGACGGCCAATGCTGACCACAGTGCAAGAGAAGTTGTCCACCACTGTTGTCCATGGGGAAGAACACCAATATGGCACCTCCTCAGCATGGCACCATTTCAGTCCTGGCCCAGGAGGAGACAAGAGCGTTTCTAATCATCAGCCATGCCTCAGCATATTATTAGTAAGCTTTCTCGTCACTGTGACCCAAAGCCTAATGACTTAAGGGCGGAAGTGTTTGCTCTGCTCATGGTTTCAGAGACGTCAGTCCATCATGACAGAGAGAGCATGACACAGCACAGCAGTTCATATAATGGTGGTCCAGGAAGCAGAGCAAAGGGGAACGTGAGCCCCCAGCTGGCTTTCTTCTTTGTCTGCTGTTATTCCATCGGGGTGCCTAGCCCAGGGAATGGTGCTGCCCACACTCAGGGAGGTCCTTGCCTGCTAATTAATCCTCCCTGGAGTCACCTTCACAGTCACACCCAGAGGTGTGTCTCACAAATCTCCTAGGTGCCTCTCTATCCAGCCAAGGTGACGATAATGATAAGGATCACACTGAGGATCCTGCCAGAGGAGACGGCCTGCCTCTGCCCACTGCTGTCAGCCCCTGCAGGGCCAGCACCTTTGTTCCCAGCCCCGCTTACTTTTCTGTCCTTTGTCAGACCCCTTTCCTCTATCTTGAGAATTCTTTCCAGCTTTGGATGTAAGAAACATTTCTTCTATTTATCAACGTTCTCCCAGATTCACTATGCACGTGATTTTTTCCCTTTCTCGGAGGCCTAACTTTGCACCCTCAACAGCTAGGGTTTTTTTTTTTCTCTCTCTCCTCTCTTTGCACTTGGCTGTGTTATTCTATTCCTGAGACACTGAATGTAAAATGTCTGGCTGAGTAAGTGGACAGAAGCCAAGGAGGAGCAGGAAATAATGTTGTTCTATCACAATGAGATTTTCCATCTGCAGAAATCCTGGAGGCATCATGGCACAGGCTGGCATGAGGAAGGTCGTTCGTGGGTTGGTGGGTGCCATCGGGTCGTGTCTGACTCATAGCAACTCTCATAGGGTTTCTAACAGCTGATTTTTTTCACAAGGGCACTGCTACATCCTTCTTCTGTTTTTGCAGTGCTGGTTATTGAACTCGGGTCCTCCGAAAGTGCAGAGCCATGCTCTATCAACTGAGCTAAACAGGTATTAAAGCAGACAAAACCAAGTGTGTCAAGCTCAGTTGGAAAAACACCTCATTTGTTTGCAGTAGTGCTGGCCCAGCCCAGTATGGATGGTAGGGCTGGAGTCTAGTTCAGTTGGTAGAGCACTCCTCTGCATGCTCTGAGGCCCTGGATTCGATCTCCAGCACCGCAAAAATGGGAGAAGGACCTGGCTGCCTACTCCCATAACAATCCCAAGACAATCCACCATTGAGAACTCTATGAATAGCAGAGAAGCACTGACAGAGTTGCTGGCATGGCACAGTGTCAGGGAGTATTTCACTCTGCCGTACACAGCACCTAACAACTACAACAACAATATGGATGGCATTACCCATGTGCTCTTTGAGAGTTTTAGTCTTTTTTGTCAGATTGCACACTCACACAGTATCTTATTTGCTCCTGGAATCGACATGCGATGGATATCACTAGTCTTGTTTGCAGTCAAAGAATCAGATGTTGTTAGCTGAAGGTCAAAGAGCAAAAGGGTTTCAGAACTGAAGGTGGGAAGGAATCTGCCTAGGTCCATCATTTCCCAGAGATGCCAAAACTTGACCATACCCAATGTGGATGAAGCATCCTCAAAGCTGGTGATAGAGACGGCATGCTCAGACCAAATTTTTTGGATACAGAGCATTGTTTAAAATTTTTATGGCTGCAGGGTGCGGTGGCTCACCCCTGAAAGTCTGGCAGTTTGGGAAGCAGAGGCGGGAGGATTGTAAGTTCAAGGCCAGAAGCGACCTGAGTAACTTAACAAGACCCTGGCTCAACATTAAAAATTTAAAAATGGGCTCGGGAAGCAGTCTAGTGGTAAAGCACTTGCTAAGTGTAGCGAGGCCGTGGGTTCAGCCATCATATACTACAAATTAATTAATTAATTAATTAATTAATTCTGGCCTATTCTCACCATATGTCCACCTGCAACCCCCAAGGCCGAGAGGTGCCAGGCCTCCAGAAACTGCATCTGGCAGCTCCCCTATCTCCTGGAAGGAGGAAAATCCGCAGTAGATTATCTTGGTCTAAAGTTATTTTCTTCATTTAATGCCATTGGGATAACTGTGATAGACCAACAACCCTGCCTGGGGGAAAGGACATTTTCCTGCGTGTGTAGCGGCCAGGACCTCATGGTCAATGCCTGACCACAGTCTATGAATCTAAAACTAATCTCAGAGAGCCTGGGGCTGGTCAGAGGAACCCAGTAAATGTGTCATTTTTCCATGTGCTTTGAACTAAACGCATTATCCACACAAGACTCCCCATGCACCTCCCGAGTGTGTTAATTTTTTGCCAATATTAGCAAAGAAAGAAATACTTAAACAAAATGCCAAGGACTTGACAGGTCTATTTTTCAGAGACGAATTAGGAAGGAGAAATCCACTTAGAAATTGGGACATTGATATTGGACGGGGAAAGCAGGTCATGCCTCCCTTCCAAAGAACTTTCCCTATTGGTGTGAATCCAGGAATCCACATCATACTTTGGAAGATATCCTTGGGTTTTGGGGAGAAAATAGTTGTGAGCACTCTGAGCTAGGCTATGCCTGAGTCTCTTCCATTTCCTAAATGACTGAGAAATATCAAGAGGATCTATTAAGCTAGAGGACTCGTGTTAATGCAACATTAGAGAACTTGATTAGAGCCCAGCACTCAGGAAAATCATTTTCAGCTTCGCGCATGCTACATTGCACATGTAATATTTTGTGTTTGACGTTATTTGTCATTTATTAAATGTGCCTGCTAATAAGAAGTGTTCTGTTTCCTGACTAGGGGGTGTTTTGGAAAGTTCAATCTCATGCCACACTCCTACTCAACAAATCTGATTTCCTGAGCACTTCCGTGAGCCAAGGCTGAGGGGCCAAAGAACATTCTTCAAATTTCTATTTATCTCCACGTATTAGGTATGCAATCTGCCCAGAAGATTATAACTGCATCAGACACAGCCTCTGCCCTCCAGAGGCTTAGTGTTCAGTGGACTCACATAGAACTAGTTAAATCCACTGTGACAAATGTGAGGCTGGGGATTAGCTCAGTTGGTAGAGTGCTGTTCTGCACTGTCTGAGGCCCTGGGTTTGATCCCCAGCACCACAAAAACGGAAGAAGAACCTGGCAGCCCGCTCCTGAAACAATCCTGAAGCAACTAGCTATTGAAAACCCTACAAATAGCAGAGAAGCGGTGACATAGTGCCAGGCATGGCACAGTATCAGAGAGTGTTTTGTTCTGTTATACGTCAGGTCACTACGAGTCAGACTGGACTTGACGTCCCCTAGCAACAACAACAATGCCAAATGCAGTGATACTGGCATACCAAACACATCAAGGAATACAAGGGGAAAAAGTATTCATTCTCATGTGGAAAAGCCTTGTGGGTAGGCAGCATCTGAGCTGGGCATAGGTAATCATGATTTTGGTTTAACTAGAAAGAGAAAAATATGAAGAACTATCCTTAAGAATTTTTTATAACAACAGATTTTCCAAATGACTTTCTCATGGGTTTGATGTCACTTCAAGAGCCACATTGATAGACATCAGAACAGAAGCCTTGGTTTAGTCAGGGGGACACGTGCTGAGATCTCCAGTGGATGCCTGGCACTATGGGAATCACCAAACCTTCTGTGTGTTTTTCCTACTGTTGTGATTTGAATCTGAACAGTTCCCAGAAGGCTCACGCTTTAGAGGCTTGGTTGCCAGCGGATGGGCTTTTGAGACGCGACTGCATCCTGAAGGCTCAGACCTCAGCAGTGGACTCATCCATGCAGGAGCTCATAGGTGAGTGAACTACTAGGAGGTGAGCTCTGGCTGGATGAAGTAGGCATTTGGGGTGTAACTTTGATGAGCATACCTAGGTTGGGAACTTTCTCTCCGTCTCTGCTTCCTGTCTGCCAGGAGGTGAGCAGCTTTGTTCCCTGCATGCCCCGCCCCCCATGATGCTCTGCCTCCCTAAGGGCCCAGAAGCAACAAGCCAAGTGATCATGGTCTGAAACCTCTGAAACCATGAGCCAAAACAAATCCTTCCTCCTTCAGTTACTTCCTCAGGTATTTTTCTGGAGTGACAAAAAGTGACTAACACATCTGTATGTACACAGCTACAATAAAGTTTTATTTATAAACTAGGCACAGTAAGAGATTAACAATAAATGGTAGTATAGTAGAGCAATGATAACAATATACTCTTAGAAAATAAAATACAATGTACTCTTTGAACATTCCCTTTGTCTCTCTCTCTCTTCAAAACTGGGTTGCTGAACCCGGGGCTGTGCATACTTTGCAAGCACTCTACCACTGGCCTGCACTCCTGGGCCCTCTTTTATTTTATTTTTTATCTTGAGACAGGGTGACACTAATTTACACAAGCCGCCTCTTGCCTTGAACTTGCGATTCTCCTGCTTCAGCCTCCCAAGTTGCTGGGATTATAGGTGTGCACCACCACACCTGGCCATGCTTTCTTAAATAATATAGTTTCATAAAGTAATCTAAAAATTTTACTAACCCTTAAGATGTGGTGTAATGCTCCATGAACTGTTTTTCTATGAAGTTCATTGTTTGCCTACCTAGGCTTTTTTTCCATTTATAATTAATGTGCCTGCAGCCGTAGCCACTATGGCATCTGATCCCATCAGATCTCGGAAGCAAAGCAGGGTCGACCTGATTAGTATTTGGATGAGAGACCACCTGGGAACACCAGGTGCTGTAGGCTTGGGAGACGGACCCAGCAACCCTCTCCCAAAAATCAATCTGCCAGTGAAAACCCTATGAACAGCAGAGAAGCACTGACAATACTGCTTCGCCTGTTGCACGCAGAGTTGCTATAAGTCGGACACCGCCTCCACAGCACCTAGCAACAAAAGCAATAATTAACATTCTTGTAAATATACTTGGTTATGTCTTCTTGTGATAATTCCTGAGACTTCCCTATGATAAATCCTAGAAGTGCCACAGAAGGGTCAGTTTTCTCTTTGGCCTCAAACTTAGTTGACTCTCTTATTTAGACAGGCTTCCTTATTTTTTCTGTTTGCTTGAACTTTAATACCACGTATGAGCATTCTTGTTTATTTTCTGGTTATCCTCATCCATTTCATGTACATATTTTCTACCAGAGCCACATTTCACTTGAGATGATGCCTATGTTTTTAAAAATCTAGTTTTCTCAAATGTATCTCTCTTTTCTATCTTCAAATGATCATTGAAGTAAATCCTATAGCTCTTTTTGACCCAATTCTCTGTCTCTCTTTCTGTGTATGTGTCGGCGTCTGTGTGTCAGTATTTAACATATTTTCAGTTCATGTTATGAATTTCGTAAGGTAGATGTCTCACTTGGAGGTCCAGTCCTCGTTTCTGGAACACCCCTTTCAATCTCCACTAACGTCAAACATCAAGGTATCTCGTGATAAGTCCAATATATACAAATACGCATGTCTGGGATTTCTCGTCTGTTTCTTCTATCTGTACATTCCTGAGCAATACTTCACTTCTTTAATGATTAGTGCTTCATAAATTTGACATTAGATGGTGGAAGTCTGTTCCTTTGATCATTTACTTCAAAAATTCATGACTGTCCATGAGTACTTTTCTTCCATTTGAATTCTAGAATCTACTTGTCAATTTCCATAATAATCTCATTGCAATTTTTATTGAGGTTACATTAAATTTTTAGATAATTTTGGAGAGAAGCAACAACTTAAAAATAGATCTGCCCAGTCATGAACATTAAGTAATGTTCCATTTATATTTAAGCCAATTTATTAACTGTTAGACTTTTTTCTACAAAGGTCTATATTATTTATCATCAAATCTATTTATCCCCAGCTAAAATATTTTACAAATTTGTTGCTGTTTGAACAAGGTGCTTTGTACTTGGTGACTGCTAGTACATAAGAAAAAATTTTGACTTCATATTAATCTTGTATCTGGCCACTGTGCTAAAATCTTACATCAATATTAATAGATTGCTAATTATCTCAATTGTTAATAGATTCTCTTGGATTATTTAAATTAGTTAATGATATCATCTTGAAGTAAAGGCACTTTTGTTTCTTTTCAGCTTTATTTCCTTCTTTTTCTCCCTTGTTAATTGGCTAATACATCTAGTAAAATTTTGAATAATAATAAGCACTTTTGTTTTATTTTTTAATGAGAATGTTTATGCTTAACCAATACTTTGTATGTTTTCTGTACTGCTGTTGAGATTTCTTTCTGTCTTGAGTTTACTATTTTTATGATGATACAGTTAGTGATACAGTTAGTATCTAAGGCTCTTGGATAGCTAATAAGATAAATAGGTGGTTTTACTTTACTTTCTTAGCACTGTAAATTATATTTCGTTACATCCAAATTTACATCTCTTGCCTTGAATTTTCCCTAGGATTTCTTTCTTTCTCTCTCTCTCTTCTTTCTTTCTTTCTTTCTTTCTTTCTTTCCTTCCTTCTTTCTTTCTTTCTCTTTTTTTTGTAATGTTTGCTTCTTGACAACCCAGTGTGGATGAGCTATAGACATTAAACTTAATACAGCCAAAACCCAAACTCTTGATTTTCTTGCCCAAGCTTCTTTTCCTCTAGCGAATCCTCTCTGAGTAAATGGCAGCTCTGTCCACTGTGGTGCTCAGGGCAGAGCAGTGGAGTCACTGCCCACCCTTCGATTACATTCACGAGGAAACTTTGTGGCTTCCACGTTTCCACCTTTATATGGAATTGTTGCCCTCTCCCCTTTGGCGCCTCTCACCCAAGCCACTGACACTTCTCACTGGGTGGCTTCAGAGCACCCTGTTCTCCTCCATGGTCATGCATCTGCTCCCTGGGTTCGACTCCCAAACCTCAGCCACAGAGCTCCTCCGGGTGACTCCTCTGCAGAACTTTCCACTCTCTTCCCAGCACACTTCAAAGAAATTCCAGAATGTGCTGGCCCACGACACCCCCACTCTCTTCCCAGCACACTTCAAAGAAATTCCAGAATGCGCTGGCCCACGACACCCCCAGTGCCATCTCCTGTCACCTTCTCCTTGCTCAGTGGCTTCAACTCCATGAATCACATGGAGGTTCCCTGGTCTTATGAAGTCACCAAGCATGCCCCCGATTTGGAGCTCCTCCGTTGTAATTCTGTATGACAAGCTCTTCCCATGGACACCCACACACCTCCCTTCCTCCTGCATTCGGGTCTCTACAGAGATGCCATGCTGTCACAGCAGTCTTCCTGGATCAGGCCACCTCAACTTGCCCTTCATCATCATCTTCACTGCACAAGAGCAGCCTTATCCAAAAAGTAACACCTTGTATCCATGATGTATTTAATCCAGGCACCCTTGCTCCCCATCTTCTTGCTCCATTCTTCTCATTCCATCCAAGGTACTACCCACACCTTTTACTCCTATCCCCTTTGAACTTTCGTTCTTCTCATTAAAAACTTGCCCAATGCAGGGAATTCAGAAAAGTTGGAAAATTAAACACCACACAGTAAAACGATCACCCGTGGTTCTACCAACCAGAGGTTACCATGGGTTCTATTTGTGTGTAGTAGTAGTAGCTTGTTATGCAAATTGATATTCTTGTCTAACTCTGGTTATGTTCGGAAAGGCTTCCTGATCCTCCAAAGAGAGAGAACGAATTTGTTTCCCCTAGTATTTAACAATTTCCCAAGAACCAGTTAACTCTTTCATAAGTAACACTCTATCATGCAATAAATAATTTCATAGATTTAAGCCATTAATGATCTTTTTGTTATCTCTTTCATTGACCAATTTCTGTGTCAATCATTTTTAAAATACAACTGAGTGAGATGAAGGAATAATTTAATTCATCCTAATAACTGGTAAGCCTGCAGCTACAGCACTGTGGCATCCGATCCTGTCAGATCTCGGAAGCTAAGTAGGGTCGGTCCTGGTTAGTCCTTGGATGGAGACTGCCTGGGAACACCAGGTGCTGCAGACTTGGGAGACGGACCTGGCGACCCACTCCCAAAAACAGTCAGCCATTGAAAACCCTATGGATGGTGGAGAAACACGGACAATGTTTTGACTGTTGTACATACGATCGCTGAGTCAGATACCCATTGGATGGCACCTAACAACCAACAACAGCAACACATCTGGTAAAGATTTCCCTAATGATTTTTTTCTTTTGTCAACCTACTTTTGTTCATTTGTTTATTCTTTTAAATAAAAGGTATAAAGTATACTTTCAATTTTCCAAAACTTCATTTGGAAGGCTTATTGGGATTGTACTACATTTACAGATCAACTCAAGAAATAGTTTCCAATAATGTATTCCCATTTACTAAAATCCTCATTCATTTTCTTCAGTAATAGTTTGCCTTACTTCACTTTCTTATAAATACTCTGTTTTGAAAAGTTATTCCTATTCAGTATTTCTATTTAATAACTAGGCTTATTTGAAATATGGTGAAAAGCACCTAAAGTTGCTCAATAATACTCATCGCTGGCTGCATCTTGATACATGGTCATTTCTAGGCAGTGCAGAAAGCACTTCATGGAATTCCAGCACATGGGACCTTTCCCCAATCTCCTGAGACTTCCCAGTCCCTCTTGCCTGTTGTATTATCTTTAGAACTGCAAAACTGACTTCTGTTTTATTACTGCTGATCCTTAATGGTTAAACCAAGAGCTGCAGAGACAGCTCTTCCTTGGTCAAAAAGATGATGCAAAATAACTACAGCTACACAGGGAGCCTTTTCTATGCTTTGGACACAGCTACATAATTTGTGTGGGTTTTCTTTGTTTCCATCCAAGATGGAATGAGCTATCATCATTGTTTTTTATCTACAAGAAAACTGACATTCATGAAATTTATGCAACTAGTATAAGGCAGTTTGCCTTGAGCCTATGCATGCAAAATGGCACAGCTTTATGCCCTTCAAATTAGACTTCTAGACCTACAGTGAATTGTTCCCACACCATTCTTCTTTAGCAGGATTGGAAGACCGACTAGTTACAGTGGAAGCCTCTCTCTAATACTTCTGAACCTCCACTCTCCCTCCCTCCAACAGCTCTGAATTCTCCCTAAATACATAGACAAGAAACCTGTTTAGCCACAGACTAAGTAAAATAAAAGGTAATGTCTCCCTGGAGTCACAAAAGTCCCTACTCATCCTCTTTGTTACTAATTCTTATATGATTAGTGCTTCTAACAGATCTCTCCTTAGTTTTTATTTGCATTGATTAAAACTCAGGATGCCCTGAAGGTAATATTCTGCTGTGCTGCATTTTAATGAAACTCCTCCTCTCCCTTTCCCCCAATGTCGATGCCTTTCATTTCTTTTTCTTGCCTGATTACATTGTCCACATCTCTCAAATAATATCAAATAATAATATGGATGGCCACAACTCTTTATCATTCTTGGCCATAACAGGTATACTTCCAAATTTTTTATAACTATATACATAGTAATGCATGAGTCAAAACATATTTTTACAAGTTCCAAAAGTATATTCCTCATCTACTTTAATTAGTTAATTAATTACTTTTCAGTATTGGCAGATTGAACTCAGTCCCTTGTACATAGTTTGCAAGTGCTCTACCAGTGGACTCACTCAGCCCATTTTTTACTTTTTATTTTTGAGTTAGGGTCTCATTAAATTACGCAGGCTCTCCCTGCCCTCAAACTAGGGATCCTTCTGCCTCCACCTCTGGAGCTGCTGGGATTATAGGTGTGTGCCACCATGCCCAACTTGTCTAATCTATTTTGACACACATGATTTTTAAAGTTTATTCGATACCTTTTAGCGATTAGGGAAATGATTTTTTTCCTTTTGTTGTGTTCTATTGATGCCATTAAATATACTAATGGATTTCCTAATATTGAATCATCTCTGTTACCTAAAAAAGTCTCCTTGCCATCAAAGCATTTTTATTATATATTAGTACCAGATCTGATGCTGGTGTTTTAACACTTAAGACTTTAAATCTGTATTCCTAAGTGAGAGAGTCCGTGGTTCTCTTTTTCACCTCTGTGGTGTGTGGGCTAGTTTGAATATCAATACTTTGCTAGCTTCCTTAAATAAATTATGAAGCTCTTAACATAGGGCCATTCTGCTTATTAAAGCTTTGAAATAACCTGTCCATGTTTGAATTGAAAAAAAAAATTTTAAAGGAAACTCTTCTATGGGTTTTTGTTTATCCCGCATTTATTTATTTATTTTTAACTGTAGGCATATTTAGGGCTATGACTTTTTTCTAAGGTTTGCTTTGGTTTGAATTTGTAGCAAGGTCCTTATTTTTATTTTCAAAATTTTTTATTAATTATGGATTATCAGGTTCATTTTTTTCAGTTATTTATCTTCCAAATTAGAAGGTATAGAATTTTGTTAGAATATAGACTCTTTCATTTCTAGATCAGTGCATTAATTTTCTTAGCAAGAGAGATCTCCATCAACCTAGGAATGCTTCCTAACAGAAATTCTTCAAATTTTGAAGCTGCTAGCTCTGTGGTCGTTCTATTAAGTACTTAGAGGAAGGGTTTTCTAGCTGCCTCCTTTGCTTTGAACTTGGCTCAATGTCGATTTGACACTAAAGAAGATAGTTTCATCTTCATTCCCAATCAACCCTTACCTCCCTGGAGAGTTTTCCTGCTACCCACTGTGAGCTTCTATCTCTCCCAAAATGGATCCTGAACATCTTTTAAAATAGTCTTCCTTCCCAGCCGGAGCATAAAGCCTTCTGAGTGCCAGTCTTTGCCTGACTTGTTTGACACCCTATTTCCAGAGCATCACCTGCCATGTGGTCCTTCGTGGGCTCTCCGTGTGCCTTGCCATCTGACACCCAGAGACCAGCGAGTGTGCCACCTCTGGTCTCACTCCCTCCATCCAGCCTGGACACAGAGCAGATGCTCAGTAAAGACCCCATTCACAAAAGCTCCTGGGACTGATTCCTTTTCCATCTTCTGCTGACTCTAACCTGGGTTTTCAGTAACGGACTTTTTCATCTCTGTTCTTTAGAATAAGAGACCCAACAATTGGAAGTGAACTCAGAGGTTATTTGACCTCAGCCTCTGACAGCAGTATGTTGATGCAAATTCAGGCGTTTAAATATCTGATTTTAAAAACTCTAAAATTCCAGGAAAATGGATTTGCTTTGTTGACTTGGGTTCTCCTTAATTGCACAAGTATCTCTAAAGATAAATACACCAAAAAAAGAGAGTTCTTCCTTATGCCTAGACTAATTCCTGCTTATTACTATGTCAGGACATTGGTCCTTATTTCTCCCTGGGTGTCTGTAGCTGATTCTGCTAAAATTCCTTCTTGGCCAAAGTTGCATTTGTTTGACAGTGAGATAGACAGACAGACAGTGTACTCACCTTTAAACTCAAGGAAGTCCCCCCTTTCCCTCCCAAGGATAGGGACAGATCCAGAAAATAGAATTCACCGCAAAGGCCAAAGTATTAAAGACAGAAAGTGCATCACAAAATTGTCCCTGGAATCCCCATCATCTCTCCCCAGAACCTGCAGAAGCCAACAGACAAAGGCCTACAGGGCAGGGAGGATTACCCACAGATTCTGTACCCCCAGTTCTCCTTTCTCTACAGGGCCCAGTCAGCCCTCACTATTGCATTGAATGTATTGAGATTCAGCTCTGAAGACTTCTGGAGTTTTTTGTTTGTCTGCAGTAGTGGGGGATTGGGCACAGGGCCTGGCAGAAACTTTGCCAGTGCTTTCCCACTGACCTGCACCCTCCACCCCCTCTTTAAAATTTTTATCCTGAGACAGGGTCTTTGTATAAGTTACACAGGCTGCCTCTGCCTTCAAACTCTCGACCCTCTGGCCACCACCTCCCGAGTCATTGGGGTACTAGGAGTGCACCACTGAGCGTGGCTGAAGAGTTCTGTGGCATCATCTCCACGTTCACTGTCGTGGCACAATGAGCAACGGTTGACCTCTACTATGACTCAATTCTAAAATATCACCTGAATGCTGGCATGTTGAAGGTGTGGTTGCCAGTTGGTGGGCTTTTATGAAGTGACTGGATGCTGACGGCCCTGACTTCATCGATGGACTGAGCCACGAGGGCTTCATGATTTGACTGCGTCCCTGGGTGGTGATGGAGACTGGCGGGTGAGTCCTGGCTAGAGGAAGTGGGTGATGAGGAGCCTCGCCCCTCTGGGTTTCCTGGAGGCTTCAGGATATAGGCAAGATCAATTATGTCATTGGCCACTGGAAATCAACGGAATTGTCAGCCCTTCTCCCTTTGCCAGAGGTTGGGGGATTGGGATGAAGGGCCCCGTTTTCCAATCCTATGTTGGTCTTTCCAGGGCTCAGCCCCCATCCTGAAGCCACCTTGGGGCTCCCAGCCATTTGTCATCTCATTAGCACAGAGGAAGGCTCTGATTACTTTAGAGATTCTAAAGACATGAAGAGTTGCTGCCAGGAAATGGAGGACGGTCACTTTTATACTTTACAGTGCCACAAACACTCTGCTTCTTACTGGTGATCTTTAATGTACAGCATAGTGGGTCTCATTATGACATTTCCACACATGCATTTCATTGTACATCACTCGCATTCACCTCCTCCTTCCCCTTTCATGGCCCCCTCCGCTGTCCGCTCTTCCCCTCCCCACCAACGGTCTCCCTTCTACTTTTTTGTGAGGATATCTATCTTTACACATACATCTCAATTTTACCATAAGGGTAACAAACGTACGTGGTATATCCTGTCTTTTGTCCCATTACCCTTTCTTGGGAGCTCATTTTCCACAGCCCCAGGAAGAGAAATTGACCCAGGCATTTTCTCCAAAGGAGCCCCAATTCCCTCTCAGAGGCACCTTGCTTTCACGCAATCCCTGCAATTTCAGCTCCTTAAGAAAAGCCATCAAGGCGGTGTTTGTTTTTCTGGACTGTATCTGGGGAGGCAACTGGTAGCAGAAGGAGAAGAGGGGAAACCTCTTGGAGGAAGTCCCAGGTGCCTGGGGCTATGGCAGGGATGGCAGGGGAGCGTGGTCAACAATGTTTCAGAGTTCAGAAGTGGGGGCATCATGACTATCCTGAAAGGCTGGCCCTTTTCCTTTCCCAAAGTCACCCCCAAAGTGAATTTTTCTGGGGAGAAAGCTGGGCTGCTCCTGCCGCGCTCCGTGGCTGCCGTGTCCTGGATGGGCTCTTGAGCCACAGGAGGAAGAGGCAAAGGCTGTGGCCCTGTGGGTCGGATGTCTTAGCTGGCAGGCCAGTTGCAGGAGAAATGAGGGAAATGGGAAGACCCCCTGTTAAGTAGCTCCCTAGGGCATCAGCGTGCAAGATGGAGAGAAAAGGATTCATCCATCCACCATGAAGAAGCCACAGGCATCCCTGAGGACACCAGAAGGACATTTTCAAATGGGTCCGATACCCTCTCCAAGCCCTTGGCCATTTACAAAACAAAGACCCTAGGCCCACATCACACTAGGCATACAGAGATGACATCACACTGGGTGTGCCCTAGGTTTGAATAACACCAGCTGGGACATCAGCCCACACTCCACAAGCTCTCTCCTCCCACACCCCGCTCCCCCTTTTCCTCTCCGCTCCCCACGTGCACAGCCCTCTCTTCTTCCGGGCACTGCCATCTTCTCTGTCTATTCGAGATACCTCTCCAAAGAGCCCGCTCCCCTCCTGTTCTCCCTGGCTTCTTTGCCTTCCCCAGCAGACTGGAAACATCCGGACGCCATCTTGCCTTGGGAATACAGGTTTTTCCGATTTCCTTTCCAGGTTTACCAAAGCTTCCCAAAATGCTGCAGTGTTCCCTGGAAATATTCCTTACAGGTGTACTACCTTTACTAGGCTTATTCTACAACTTATACTATAATTTCTGTGTCTTGCATAAATTCTTTTACGTGGGGAAACACAGGTGAACTGAGGTATTGCTGCCAGGAAGGGGATGGTAATTGTTGCTACTGAGGAAAGACCTGCCGGCCTCCAGACCCACCTTGTGGACCTGTGCACCTGTGGGCCCTTCTACAGACCTGGTCCCCATGTCTCCCAGCTAACACTCACGATTTCTTACTTCTTTTCTAACTCCTCCTCCTTTTCCTCTGCTTCCTCCTCCTCCTCCTCCTCTTCCTCCTCCTCCTCTTCCTCCATGTCCTCCTCCTCCTCCTTTTCCTCCACATCCTCCTCCTCCTCCTCCTCCTCTTCCTCATCTTCGTTCAGAAGACAGCTGGCTGTCTCCAGGAAGACCTCTCTTTCTTCCAGTACCTTCCTCTGCAAGAGGCTAGGGCACAATCTGGCAGCTGCCAGACAGGGTGGAGGCCTGACTGGTTTGGGGACAGGAGCTTTCACCACAGCTGCTGAGCTGCCCACGTTCCCCAGCCTCCAGCCTCCTCCACTCTCCTCCTTTGACCGGATATGAACGATTTTCTCTAGAGTGCCCTTGAGGAGGGTCACACCTCACCACCGTGCCTGAATCCCCTTGTGCTCTCTGGACCTCCTGCCTGGCCTCAACTGAAGTGTCTGGTGCTTAGCATCTGTCAGCAGCTTGTTGGATTGTGTGTGTGTGTGGTCTTGGGGTTTTGAATGCAGGACCTCACACATAGGTTGCCAAGGCTCTATTATTGGGCTGCATCCCCAGCCCAGCTTTTATTTTTTACTTTTGAGTCAGGGGTCTCACTAAATTATGCAGGCTGCCTCTGGCCTCCAACTCCCAATCCTCCTGCCTCAGCCTCCTGAGTCTCTGGGATGACAGGCAGGCACCACTGCATCCGGCTCCTAGATACCAGCTTATGTCTCATTGTCTTCAATCTGGGCAGGAAGCACAGCCAAGAACCATCCACAGCAGACTGATTTAGATGCCAAGCATGGTGGCACATGCCTCTAATCCCAGCAACTCATGAGGCAGAGGCAGAGGCAGAAGGATCGCGAGTTCGAGGCCAGAGGCAGCTTGTTAAATTAGTGAGACCCTCTCTTGAGATAAAAAATGAAAAATGGGCTGGGGGCGCAGCCCATTGGTAGAGTGCTTGCAAAAGCATATGCAGGCCCTGGGTTTAGCCCCCTAGAACCACACACAATAAAATGGACCCATTTAAAATAATCAAAAGGGCAATGCGAGTGAGGCTCACCCCACAATCCAGTCTTTAAGGAGCACCTCAATGTCAAGGAGTCAGGTCATGGGGTAACACCAGATGTAGGGAGTAAAGCCCGTGGGGCCTCCTTTTGCTGATGTGGCATGACTCAAATTAGAAGGAACACAATGGTTGCAACAATGGCCTCAAACAGAAAAAGATCATGTGTGTGGCATAGCGTTGGAGAGTGTTTCCTTCTACTATACTTAGGGTCTCTATGAGTCAGATCCAAATTGACAGCACCTAACAACAACAGCAACAACAGTGACCCACTGTGGACCTGAGCATTGGGGACCCCAGACAGTTGCCTGGGAGCTAGAGACTTCACACACTCTCAAGCCATCAATCCCAAGTGCTTCTTCCTTCACGCTTAAACACATTTGTGCTACACAGGAAATCGGCTCCATCTGTACGGGTTTCTTCAAACCCCAAACAGCCACATGCTGTTTTCTGGACCTGTTTAATTGCCCGTGAAACCCCAGAGTTGTCTGTAACACGAGGGTACCCCAAAGAACCACGTCACCGCCACAGATGCAGACCACACCCCTCTGGAGCCAGCCACCAACCTCAGCACGTGGGTGGGCAGGCAGGCAGGGCTGGCCAGGGCATCCTGTTGGCATTGCCACGAACATGTATGTCTAGGGCAGAGGCCACGGCACTCGATGACTCTCCCTTCCGGCAGACTTTGCTTTTGATGGCGATGCCACTGTAACCTGAGTAGGAGCCTGTAGCTCTGGTGTTGCCCCAGCTAAGAGATCAGAGTGAGACTCCCAGCTTTCCGTAGTCTCAGCTTCTTCCCTGCTCTCACAGGGCCCTGGCCACCTGCCCCTTCTGCCGCCTGTCGAGAGGATTCCATCCATGTCCCTATGGGCGAAGCTAAGATGGCGCCTGGCTGCCCCTCCTCCCTAACACCAACACAGCAGCGCAGTGGATTGCGAGCCCCACCCCTGCAGGGTTCACTCACTGCTTCACACTTGGCGAGCGACTGTCCCCTGGGTTATCTCGCTTGTTCTTTATGACACCCGAGGGAAGACAGGCATATTATGGCTCTTGTTGAGGAGGACCCCAAGCTCATAAAAACTCAGGGATGTGCTCAAGCTCTGCAGGCCCTGGAGCGCTAGGGCCCGTCCAAGGCCAGACACACCCTTCCTGACCTCTGCGTTACACCACTGCGTGTCCTCGGCTGGGCCACCCATGTCTGTTCCGTCACCCCAGTTATCCACCTTCTTTCCCTGCTGCGGACGCTACCTGGGCCTGGCAGCCCTGGCTCTCACCTCTGGGAAGGTGTGAGCAGTCCACCTGTGGTTTTGAGATCAACTTGCATCTTGGCTTTAATGGGATTAGGTGTGTGGTGTGGTGCTGGGAGGGACTTCCCTGGGCCAGCTCTGGACCCATGGGCAGACATTCCCAGTCAGTGCAGGGATCAGCAGGAGTGTGAGCTAGGCCTTCTTTTATAAGAGGTAAGTTGTTGTTAGGTGCCAGTGAGTCAGGTCCAGTAAATAGAGACTCTGTGCACAACAGAACAAAATACTACCTGACGCTGGGCCATGCCCAGCACTACATCAGTGCTTCCCTGCTATTCACGGGGTTTTCAATGGCTGATTGCTTTGGGAGTGGGCTGCCACTTCCTTCTCCCATTTTTTCAGTGCTGGGGATCCACCCCAGGGTCTCAGACAGCACAGAGCAGCATCTACCAACTGAGCTAAACCCTATATATGACACAGAGGCAGCTCATTAGTCCCAGAAACACAGATCCATGCCAAACAGATAAGAGATAGGACAGCACCAGATCAGGGGCCAAGCAGGTGAGGGGTAGATGGGGCGTCAGGTCTGGCCTGATCCAGGGGTGAGAAGTTGCTGGTTCTCACCCCTTATCCCATTCCTCATGGCCACGAGGTGCTGTCGTTACTCCCCCCTCTCCATGCTCTGTTCCATGTCTGACAGGGTGGGCAACTGCTTCTCTCCAAGAAGCCCTGGCAGAGACCTTACTGATCTGAGGGAGTCAAATAATCACCACACAAAGCTAACTGGTCTGCTGGGAGAGAACACGCGGAGGTGATTGTATCCAGCCTCAATCCTGGGCTCCACGTGTGGTGCGGGGCAGGGCCGAGAGGGAGGATCAAGTCCATTCAAATTGTGTGGCCCAGAGTGAAAGTGTAGGGCCTTCTCCCAGGAAATGAAGATATGGTTGCTAAAAGAAGAATAAGCGCAGACCAGGCATCCCCAAGCCCCGATAACCCCCGGAGGCAACACACAAACCCTCTTTCTTCCTCTAAAGCAGGAAACGGCAAACGTTTGCTTCGCAGGCCAGGTAGCAAATATTTCAGTCTTCATGGGCCATAAGGTCCCTGTCGCTTCTGCTCCACTCTACCGTCAGGGCGTGAAATCAGCCAGACAATACGTAAATGAGGGAGTGTGGCTGTGTTCCAACAAAACTTTATTTAGGGACATGCAAATTTGAATTTCATATAATTTCCACGTGTCATGAAATATTATTCTTCTTTTGAGGTTTTCAACCATTTAAAATTTTGACAAGCACTTTTGGCTCACAGGGTGCAGGAAAACAGGCAGCTGGAACATAGGAATTGCCTGATGATGGTGTTGCTTGTTGTTGTGAAGTGCCATCCAGTCAGATCCGACTCATAGTGACTATGTACAACACAATGAAACGCTACCCGACACTATCCCATGCACATGATCTTTTTATGTTTGAGCCCATTGTTGCAGCCACTGTCATTTTTATTGGTAGTGTTCCTAGGAGATGGGAAATTGGGAAGAAGGTCTCTCATGCTTTAAAAGGACAGGTGGTCTGGGGGAAATTGTGCACCTAGAGACCACTAATAAGAAGGAACTTGAGAAGTCACTGGAGCACAGTGAAATTCGCAGTTTGGTTAGCGATTTCCCTATGTCTTCTCCTATACTAATTTGCAGAGAGAAGTCTATTAATCATTCTGGGTGCCGAAAGGAAATCACATTCTCAGCATAAACATAAATTATCAGCCTAAACCTCAGATTCCTTCGGAGGGATGGGGCAAGTTAGAAGTTTCGAATATCTCAAATAGAGCAAGTGAATGAGTGAGGATAATGCATCTTTGGAAAGACAAACCTGGAAAGATGTTATGCTCAATTACGTTGACAAAAGATTTGGGATCGGCAACATCCTCAGTGGAATTCCGCAGCTGAACAGGGACGCTAAATCACAGACTCTACCTTAAGCAAGAATAATACAGCCTCCGCCACACTGCACGCATGTCTGCTGGGAGGGTGACTGTGCTCCATGTCTCTAAGCAGGGGGACTTGCCTGCTAAGACCCCTGAATCACCAAGCTATATTGTTGTTGTTGGACTTGGTGTCCAGCTCACAGTGACCCTAACTACAACAGATGAAACACTATTGTTGTGCTTCTCTGCTATTCATAGGGTTTTCAATGGCAGACTGTTTTATGGGAGTGGGTTGCCGGGTCCGTCTCCCAAGCCTCCAGCCCCTGATGTTCCCAGGCAGTCTCCCATCCAAGTACTAACCAGGCCCGACCCTGCTTAGCTTCCAAGATCTGATGGGATCGGACGCCACAGTGGTAAGTCTGCAGGCTCCAAGCTATCTAAGGCTCCTAAAATGAGCCTCGGGGAGTCTAGGGGAAAAAAGCAGGATGAAGAGAGGTCAAGAGAGGTCACTATGAGAACCGAGGGGTTAAGGGGAGAAGCCTGGGTCTTTCTGAGGGAGGAGCCTCCGTTCTAAGCAGCTGGTGAAGAGTGGGGGAGGCAGTGCACGGGTCCAGGGAAGGCACAGGTGAAGAGGGCGACAGTGAACATAGCTCCTCCCCACCCCACCCTCACGCTCCCCTTGCACGCAGTCCAGGAGCCAGTAGAGGTGTTCTGCAGCCCTGTGGAGTCATCTTGGCCAGTCGTGGGGGTCCCCAAGGGGCGGGGACTGCCTGCTACGTTGCACAGCATTTGGAGAGCAGCTGAGGGTAGTAGGTATGTGTTCAACACCCCAGAGGCTGAGCGGGGAAAGGACGGGGATGCTGCGGGATCAGAGGAGCAGAGAAGAGAGGCTAAGACTGCCACACAAAGGCTGCCACCGTCCTGCGTCCAGGAGGCAGGCCGAGACCTGAGGTGAATTACAGCCGGCGCCATGACAAGTGTCCATGGCTGAGCCTGGGAACCTGGGACCCAGGCATCCTGGGAGGCAGACAGAGGGGCTCAAGGAAAAAAGGAAAGAAAACAAGGTTCTGAGAAACAGGGAGCGGGGGGATCTGTGCTCTGCAGAGCTCCCAAGGGCAAACCCAGGCTCCACAGATGTCCACCTGGGGAGGGCGCTTCGGGCTGCCCCTGAGGGCCAGAAGCACAAGGTGAACTTGGCAGTGACAGTGGCAGCCTAATGGAGGAGGGAGCTTCTTGTCGTTGCAGTGGGTGGGGCACAGGTTGTTGTTGTTGTTGTTGTTAGGTGCCGTCGAGTCGGTATCCGACCCTCATAGGGTTTTCAATGGCTGGCTGTTTCAGGATTGCCTTGGGAGTGGATTGCCAGGCCCTTCTCCCATTTTTGCGGTGCTGGGAATTGAACTCAGGTCCTCAGAGACTGCAGCGCAGTGCTCTACCCACTGAGCTAAACCCCAGCCCGGGGCACAGGTAGGAGAATCAGACCCCAGGATGCAACCTGGATGATAGAGAAGTTCAATGTGATTTTCAGCTGTGCTGCCTTTGGTGATTTCTGGTGTTTCATGCTTGCCGGGGTGCCCAGCCCACTCTGAAAACTGAACCAAGTAGGAAATAGACCCACAAGGCTGAAGGAAGTGGGCGGGGTGTTCACGGCTGCTTCTGTTGCACACCCCCACAGGTCTGCCAGCTGTCGTGCTGCGGGGCTTGCGTGTTGCTGTGATGATGAAAGCTATGCCTCCCATATCTCAGGTACCAGCAGGGCCAGCCATGGTGGACAGGTTTCACCTGAGCTTCCAGATTAAGACAGACCAGGGAGAAGGACCCAGTAGCCCACTCCCAAGACAAACAGCCATTGAAAACCCTATGAATAGCAGAGAAGCACTGTCAAATGAAAATGAGACCCACCAGGGTGGAAGGCAGCCAAGAAAACTAGAGAAGGGTTCCCTCCTCAGAGTAGAGTTGACTTTAATGACAGGAATGAAGTAAAACCCCTGGGACCTCCTTTTGCTGATGTGGCATCACTCAAAATGAGAAGAAACATAGTGACTGCAACACTGAGCTCAGTCATGAAGAGATGGTGTGCATGGCACAGTGTTCCTTAGTATTTTGTTCTGTTGTACATAGGGTTGCTATGAGTCAGACCTGACAACAACAATATACTGTGTTAGAGACTCAGTTTGGTCTCCTACTAAAACTCAGCTTTCTCATTCTCTCTGCAGCACCCTGCCCAGATGTAGGGCTAACATGTGGGGACTCCGGGCACCCAGGGCCCACGTACCTTCAGCCAGAGCAAGGGCAGTGGAGAGCTGCCTGACCACCCTCTGAGTATGGGACCAGGAAGCCCAGAGATGGGTCTCAGACCTGCTTCTGGGGGCAGTCCAGGCCACACCTGGGGTGCCCTCCACCAGGCCAAGAGAGTGGAAAAGCAACCAGGTTCCAAGAAGCCCCTCCACACCCTTTGTGGGAGCTTGATCAAAGCAGGCAGGAAAAGGTAGCGCCATCTTCCCTCCTCTGGGCACCTGAACCTCCAGGGTACAGAGATGCCTTTGCCCTCCTGCTCCCCAGACCTCCACAGGGATCACAGGAAGTCAGGCCCATGCCTCCCAGGAGGCCAGGTCTTTGGGGTTTATGGAGCCGGCATTGGCTCAGAGAATGTGACAAGCAGCTCTTTAGCCATCTGCTGAGGAAATACCAAGGTAAATGAAAACGAAGGTGGATTTGTGACTTCTGTCTTTTCCAAAAAGATAGTGTTGGCAGCTTTATGAGAAAACCATTCCCAAACACCTTGAATTTATATGGCACGCTTATTTCAAAAGCTCTTCCACATCTGTTAGCTCTTTGAAGCCCCTGGAGGCAGGTAGGGCAGGAAGGAGAACTGGGTGGAGGGTGGCAGAAGGTCGCCACCAGGAACTTGGGAGGCTCTCCAAGGGTTGCACAGCATCCCTGGGGAGGGGTTGGCGTGGCACGCGGCACCCTGACTCTTAACAAGTGCTGAAGCCACTGCCCCTTTTCCTGGCAGAGCTGTGGCCAAAGACATTCTGTAAGAAAGCTGGAAGCAAAGTGACCACCTGAGAGCTGGACGGTCAAGTGCAAGAAGGCTGCTTTCCCATGCACACCCGCAGGCCTGCACCCGTGTGCCCTGCAAATGAGCCAAGGTTTGGAGGTGAGGGAATAATGGCTCCTCACACAGAAACCAATGGGCTGATTGACAAGGTGGCCCTTCATAATCAGTGCTGCAATAAACTATACTAATTATAGTGTCAATTGGTAACATTATAAAGGTTGAAGCTCCGTAATGAAAACAGAGTAGACACTCAGGCAGAGCAAGTTCAGCGGATGTAATTACAGGGTGGCATGATGGGCAAATAGTATTTTATGAGATATTAACAGGGAGGTGGCATAAACACATTTAAAAACTTACAGGTGCCTCAGGAGCAGGAGAACCCAGACCTGGCCAAAGATTGACCCCTGAACATTGCAATGTGGCCACCTGTGCAGTCTGGGAGGGCCATTGAGGTCTTTCTATCTTCTTGGAATATCCCAAAGGAAAAGATGCTTCCAGAGGGATTACAACCCACCACCCGAGGCCCTTGAATGTGACACACTGTCTGTGTTCCCAAGTTCTTTAGTCCTGCAATCATAAACTCTTGGACTGTCCAAATTAAGGCACCAGAGATGGCACTGACTTTGGTGGTCCCTCTAGAGTTAGCGTGGTGAAGGACCGAGGATGCCTATTACTTCTAACTCTATTTGTGGAGATTCAATAATATTAGTGGATCTGTCTGCCAGGAGCGGAATGTAGAACTGTTTTTTTGTTTTGTTTTGTTTTGTTTTAGGAATATCTACATCATTTTCCATAATGGCCATCCTAATTCACCTTCTTGCAAGTGTGTGAAGGTCCTCTCCAACACTGGTTATCGTTCATCTTTTTGACAGTAGTCATGCTATCAGCTGTGAGGTGATAATCTGTTTGTGCTTTTGATTTGCATTTTTTGATGATTAGTGGTCTTGAGCTTTTCTCTTATACCTGTTGGATATTTGTTTATTTTCTTTTCAGAAATATGTGTTCAGGTCCTCTGCCTATTCTTACTTGGGTTATTTTCTTAGTACTGAGTTGTTTGAGTTCCTTGTATATTTTGGATATTAGCCCCTTGTTGTTGTTGGGTGCCGTCGAGTCAGTATCTGACTCATAGCGACCCTTTGTACAACAGGGGAAACACTATTGTCAGTGCTTCTCTGCTATTCATAGGGTTTTCAACAGCAGATTGATTTTTGGGATGGGGTTGCCAGGTCCTTCTCCCAAGCCTACAGCTTCTGGTGTTCCCAGGCGGTCTCCCATCCAGGTACTAACCAGGCCTGACCCTGCTTAGCTTCTGAGATCTGATGGGATTGGATGCCACAGAGCTACAGCTGCAGGCATTAGCCCCTTAGGAGATGCAAATATTTTCCACCTATGTTGACCATCCAGAAACTTTTTAGTTTATATAATTTTTGTGTATCTATTTTTGCTGCTCAGAACATCCTTTTGGCCACAATGTATTCATCAAGAAAATTCCTAAGTTCATTTCACACTCAAGGGGAAGGAAAAGAGAGCCCACTTTTCAGAATTAGCTGCCCTCCTTGGTCTACCACAGTCCCCTCCATAAACACTAATTGCTCACACCTCCTTCACAGAAACACAGACCCTACAAAGGCCTGAGCAGCCTTTTGACAACCGAATAGACTTCTGTCATTCACACTCAGATAACCTTTCTTTTCCTCAAAATAATCAAAGAATTAACCCAGGTTTATTGAAAGCCTACCATGTAAACCCATGTCACACTTGGTGAGCAACATCATATACAATGTCCATGAACACTGCCTTCCACACAGGTGCTTACAGACTCCATAAGATGCCACACACTTCATTTGCAATAGTGGAACTAGTTTCTAAAGTGCATTTTGACATGCAGCCCCAGTGCATGAAACAGGTCAAGATAGGACTATGCTGGCTAAAGTGATAGTCCCCAGGTACCGCTGCCAAAGCCCGAGCTCAATCACACTGAACCTGCCAGTATGAGAGACCAAGAGAGGAAAGGAAGAAGGTGAAGTGTCCCTTCTCCCTTTAAGAAGCTATCCTGATGGAGAAATATGGACACAGCCTATGCTAGCATGAGTACATTAATAAGAACTTTTTATTGTAATTCTATGTCAAATTGGATTAAGCAAAAAAGAAAAAAAGGACAAGAAATTCCTGCTTCAGATATGGCTGGATCCAGGTGTTCACAAAACATCCTGTGCTAATCAACACAGATTCATTAATTGACACAGTTGAATCTCCAAGTGTTCACCCCTGTGTGCTTCGCTCTCTGAGGCACTTTGTCTGTCTTTGTGGGAACAGGGTGGCCACTAACGTTCCAGGATTACTTCTGCAATTATGTATTTCCCTGCCTCACTACCAGCACAAAATCCAGCTGAAGGTGGCCTTGCTTGGGTCCGATGCTCAAATCACATAATCAGAACGGTCAGTGGATGGCCAAGGAATCCAGTGCACCCTGGAGCCCCGCTGTGAGCTGCTGAAGTCACTTGTACTGAGGATTAAGAACAACTGGCTCCCAGAGAGAGTTACTTTCTATTTCCAAAATAAGGCGGCCTGGACGTCAGGCAGACAGACACATCTAAACAGAAAGGAAGGGACAGCAAAGAGCAGAGAGGCAGGAGGAGCAGAGGCCAGGTATGGAAGGGCCACATGAGGCCTGGGCTCTCCCCAGGAGGTAGGGGTAAGAGGAAGGCCAGCTCTCTAGGTGTGAACTGTGAGCACATGACCACCTCTTAAACATGATCCCTGTGTTCCTGTGAGGACGTTCAAGGTCAGAGGTCAGGACCTGGCTTTGGACCCTGATATCAGCTCTTCCTTCAGCTCTGTGCCTGTCACTTGCACGTCGTACACCAAGATATCCTGCCAGCTGGGAGAGCACCCAGAAATGTCCCAAAGAGTCTTTCAGTGGGTACCTTGGCCTGAGATATTGTTGCTGTTGTTAGGTGTCATCCAGTCGGGTCTGACTCACAGCGACCCTAACTTACAACAGATGAAACACTCCCCGACACTGTGCCATGCCCAACACTACTATCAGTGCTTCTCTGCTGTTCACAGGGTTTTCAAAGGCTGATTGTTTTTTGGGAGTGGGTTGCCGGGTCCTTCTCCCAAGCCTACAGTACCTGGTGTTCCCAGGCGGTCTCCCATCCAAGTATTAATCAGGCCCAACCTTGCTTAGCTTCCGAGATCTGATTGGATCAGCCGCCAGGGTGGTGCAGCTATAGACCTAGTCTGAGAAAAAGCTACAGAAAGGAAAATGCAACTTTCACGTGGCATCCAGAAACATTGCCATTACGTTTAATGCCTTCGTAACAAACAATACCACATTTATTAGCACAAATAAATCCACGGGTTTTAGCACCCATCAGACTTGAAGCTTTATTTTTCCATATAAAATAAATGTGGTCAGAGTATAAGATTATGACCGTACCATTATTTTCAAAAACCAGTTAATTGAAGTGCCACCTAACTGCCCGTGAGCAACCGCTCCATTCCTGGAGGAGCCTTCACCCCACTGCATGCCAGTGCCAACGAGGTAGACTTTCCTGCACCACGGCTGGGCTTCATCACTATTTAATGAATTGTTGCACTCTTTATAGGATAAACAATAAATTGCACATGATTTATCATATTACCCAATAAATCATGTGACAAATCATTAAGCAGAGTGATAAAATCAAGTGTTTTAGAAATAAGTTAATCTATGATGCCAATGTGTAAACTAAGCAGTTGCTTAAAAACCCTACTTACTGATCATTTTTACATAAAGAAAGATTAATGATTATGTAGATTAAATGTGTACTTATTCCTATGAACGTCAGACAGCCGTGTGCCCTGCTGGCCTCTCCTCTTTTGCCACGACCCCCCAAAAGCCTCTCTTCTGTATCCCAGTTCCTTTGGCCTCCGTCCTCTCGGGACCTGGCTAGGTGGGAAGAGACGGCTGGAGGAACAAAGAGCAGAGCAGGAAATGGTTAGTGAAGATCGTGTCATCGGAAGGGTCTGGGGGAGCCCCTTGCCCACCGTAATTCTGTAATACACTAATTAATACTTTGATGAGGGCGCGGAGACGTCCCGGGGCCCCTTGCTTCCGCAGGCTGCCTTCCACCCGGCGCTCCTCCTCACTTGTGACAACTGTGTTTATAGCTTCTCTGCCCATCGAGCCGGCTGGCACATCGGATTACCCTCAGGAGCCCACGGGCATCACGTCACATTTGCGTGGCCGATATCATACGTGACGAGCTGCGCTACCGCCAGGGCCTTCACGCGCGCCCCGAGCGCACGGGCAGATATTAAGCTCAAGCTTTTTGGAGTCAAGCTTGCTTCGCGTCAGTTACACAAGCATATTGGTTCCCTTAGAGGAACAAATGCTTTACCGGGAAGGAAAGGACGGCAGGGCTGTGACCAGAGACATGGCTCCGCACACCCCGTCAGCCTTCCTTCTGAAGCCCTTCTTCTTCCAGGGGTTTGGGGAGAGACTGGCTTGGAGAACATGAGTTGTGAGCTAAAGCCGGTGCACACTCTGGGGACTACTCAGCCATGCAGAGAGCGAACAGGAGGGCCTGGCCCAGGGAACAGGAGGACGAGCAGAGCATGAGAGAGGCTGTCGTCCTGCCCTCTGTGAGGAGGTCACGCACCGCGGGAGGTCCTTCTGACTCGGGATTCCGCCAGTGACACACGGAACCCTGGAGCGGAGCCTGGCTGTCAGGCAGCTCTCCATGGCTGTGACCAAACTCCTCGGAAATTCACCTTCAGGGAGGGAAGACTTCCTTTGGATCCCAGTTTCAGACCCAAGCAGCTCGGTTACCTGCTTTGGGTGGAGCATCGTGAGGAAGCGCAGCTGCTGGGAGAGACAGAGGAAGAGAGAGCGGGAAAGGGAGAAAGGGAGAGAGGGAGGGAGAAGGGGAGGGGAGGGAAAGGAAAGGAAAGGCGAGGCAAGGCAAGGAAAGGAAGAAAAGGGAAGGGAAGGGAAGAAAAAAGAAGAGAAGGAAGGGAAAGGCGGAAGGGAGCAAAATACAGGGCTCAAGGACAGCTCCCTAATAACCTCCTTCCTCCGCCTAAGCCCCACCTCCCAAGTCCCCGCCCCTTTTCGTAGTCCATTACGGTGTGAATTCATCAATGGATCAGCCCCTTGATGAGGTCAGAATCACCTCCCAGCGACCCCCCTCTGGAGGCTGCTGCTGCACAGAGGACCAGGCCGTCACATGTGAACTTCTGGGGACATCTCTGACACAAACGTTCGCACCAGCAGTGCAGATAGAAGTGAAGGCGTCTCAGGTGCATCCCAAAGCTCACCTTCTCCTTTGCACGAGGCCCATGCTAAATTGCTTTAAGAAAATGCCGGTCATGAAGGCTTGAGCCCCACCGTCCCTGGTGGCTGGCCAAATGGTGAGTGTGAGTTTGGGTAAAGGATCTGAGGTAACAGAGGAGAGTCCTGGGCTGCATTATTATTCTTCTGAAAAGCTCTGAAAAATGAAATGGACTGACAACTCCAGCTTTACTGAACTACCTGGAAAATACTACTCTCAGAAATGAGCTTTTTAAAATTAAGCACTGGAGAGCTGAATCCAGGGCTTTGCACATACTTTCCAAGCACCCTACCACTGAGCCACACCTCCAGCCCCATTTTTATTTTTTATCTTGTGACAGCGTCTCACTAAGTTATATAGGCTGCCTCTGGCCTCAAACTCAAGATCCTCCTGTCCCAACCTGTGAGTCACTGGGATTACAGGTGTGAGCCACTGTGGCCGGCCCTAAGCACTAACTTTTAAATACTTTCACCAGAACTGGATATATCACTTTACTGGCCAAAATGAATCATAGGGTTATGTCTGACTTCAAGGGTGAGGAAGTAAATGTCTTCATTTGCCTGTTGTTGTTAGGTGCTGTTGAGTTGGGTCTGACTCATAGCATCCCTATGTACAACAGAACAAAACGTTATCCAACATTGTTGCAGCCACTGTGTTTCTTCTCATTTTGAGTCTGTCACATCAGCAAAAGGAGGTCCCAGGGGCTTTACTCCATTCCTATCATTAAGGTCAACTCTACTTTGAGGAGGCAACTCTTCCCTACTCATTTCTTGAATGCCTTCCAACCCAGGGAGCTCATTCTTTGGCACTCTATTTGACAGTGCTTCCCTGCTATTCATAGGGTTTTCAGTGGGCTAATTGTTTTAGGAGTGGGCTGCTGGGTCCTTCTCCCTAGTCTATCTTCATCTGGAAGCTCAGCTGAAGCTTGTCCATCATGGGTGGCCCTGGTGGTACCTGAGAGATGGGTGTCATAGCTTTCAGCATCATAGTAACATGCAAGCCCCCATAGCAGGACAAGCTGAAAGACAGAGGGGCCATATGCCAGATGAAGGAAAAAAAACATATTTACAAGCATTCATAAAGTTAATTGCATAGCCCACTTCCAGAACACCCTTCTGTGCCTTGACATCATTCCCTGAGAAAATTAGACAGCCAAGAGCCCTGTTTGCAGGCTCATTTCTCAGTATCTTGCTGATTTCAACCTTAGAACTGCAGTTCAGAGGCTTTGCTAAGGGCCATGAGAGGCACCTTTGTGTCATGCTTAGCCCCACAAAGAGGCAGTATTCTATAGTGGCCAAGAGCCCGGATTCTAGAGCCAGACCACCTGCACGTGAAACCACTTCTGCCATGTATTTCCAGCACGACCTTGGGCGCGAAAATTAACTTCTGTGTACCTTAGTTCACTCCTCTGCAATGTGGGACTAATGATGGTACCCAGGGCCTACAGCTATTCTGAGGATTAATTATGCGAGTACAGTGGATGCTCGAGGAAGCCTGGCCGGGTACTGAAAGCGGGCCGGGAAACGTTTTCTGTGATCATCCTAGTTTATAGTCTGCAAAGGACGCGGGCCACCACTGGCCCATTCGGTCATTGTAAATAATCTCGGGAAGAATTTTCCCCTCCAGCCTCCCTTCTCTCCTGCATCCTAGAGAAAGCCCGGAGATAACAGAAGCGTGTTGACTTGTTTAAAGGCATTTGCAAACTAAAATTGGGAGGATTGTTTGCTCTGCATGTGAAAATGAAGGAGTTCTGAAGGGATGTGGAGCCCAGTCTGTGGTTTGCATCTTGGGTCCTCCAGAGGCCTGTGTGTTACAGGATGGGTTCCCAGTGTGATGGGACCGAGAGGAGGGGGGCCTCATGTGAGGTCGCTGAGGATGTGACCCCACAGGGCATTGTGGGACCTCAGCCCCTTCCATCCTCTCTCCTGGGCTGCCTGGGTGTGAGCTGAGCTGTTTGGCTCCAGCAAACACTCCCCACCAGAGCCCTGAAGGCTGACTTCTTGTTGTTAGGTGTCACTGAGTTGGGTCCAACTCACAGCGACCCTCATAGGGTTTTCAATGGTTGCTTGTTTCGGGATTGCTTCGGGAGTGGATCGCCACGTCCTTCACCCATTTTTGTGGTGCTGGGGTTCCAACCCAGGTCCTCAGAGAGTGCAGTGCCGCACTTTACCAACTGAGCTAAACCTCAGCCCCAGGACGAAATGCTACCCGACACTGTGCCGTGCCCGGCCCTATGACAGTGCTTCCCTCCTATTCATAGGGTTCTCAATGGCTGATTATTTTGGGATTGTTTCAGGAGTGGGCTGCCAAGTCCTTCTTCCATTTTCGTGGTGCTGGGGATCCAACATAGGACCTCATACTGCACACAGCAGCGTCTACCAACTGAGATAAACCCAATAGCTTGATGGCAGAGTAGAACCTCTAAAACCGTGAGCCAAAATAAACCTTTTCTCCTTTTAAGTTGGTTGGCTCAGGTGTTTGTTATAGTAATAGAAAGCTGCTGGGATTTAGCTCAGTTGGTAGAGCACCACTCTGCAGTCTCTGAGGTCCCAGGTTCAATTCCCGGCACCACATATGACCTGGGGGTGCAGGGGTTCTCCAGCCTCCAGTGGTGGAGAACTTGCAAGGTACCTGCAAGACGCTGAGTGCAAGGCCCCAAGTACCACAAAAATAAATAAATAAATAAATAAATAAATAGTAAAATAGTAAAACAAAAGACAGAGTAGAATTGCATGTGTACAGGTTTCAGATGTATTAACTCCTGATGCTTCTGGGGTTGTTTGTTATTGCAGCCTACCCTAAGGTGTTGTTGTTGTTAGGTGCCGTCGAGTCGGTATCTGACTCATAGTGAGCCTCATAGGGTTTCTAATGGCTGACTGTTTCGGGATTGCCTTGGGAGTGGATTGCCAGGTCTTTCTCCCATTTTTTCAGTGCTGGGAATTGAACTTGGGGCCTCAGAGACTGCAGCACAGCACTTTACCAACTGAGCTAAATCCCAGCCCTATCCTAAGGTGACCTGACTAATACATGAGGATTGCCAGAGAGAGAAAGAGCAAAGAATGTAGAAGATGTGTAAGCTGCAGGGTCGAGTGGCTGGTAGTCCTTGAAGAGCAAGAGTTGTTGTTGTTAGGTGCCAAGTTGGGTCTGATTCATAACAACCCTATGTAGAACAAAACAAAACATTCCCTGACCCTGTGCCCTGCTCAGCACCATTATCAGTGATCCTTTGCTATTCATAGGGTTTTCAATACTAGTTCAAAAACAATGTTAATCTGTTTTGCATAACTAGGATGTAAATGACTTCTGTTTTTCTCTGTTTTTATTTTACTGTTTTGTGTTCTGTAAGTTTTTGCATGAGAAGGTCTTAGGAGTTTTTGCATGGGAAGGTTTTATAAGTTTTTGCATGGGAAGAGCAATTAGAAGGAAAGACTGAGCTCTGCACTTAATTGGACACCAGGAGAGGGCTAAAGGAAGGACGACACGATCCTAAGGTAGGCTGTTCCAGCTAGATGTACTTAGGATAGCATAGCAATACACCCTCTCCAGATATCTTAGAGGGAACATTAAATTTCCATAGCATACACAGAAGATTAGTCAGTGCAATTATATCTTCAGATGTAGGCCAACTTGGGGCTGCGGATATAGCTCACTGGTGGAGGGCTTACTGGTATGCAGAGGTCCTGGGTTCCATCACTAGCACTGGAAAAAAAATAGACTAATTCACCTCACAAGAACATGATTTAGGATGAACAGTAATTAAGATTATTTCAAAGGTATGCAGTGGCACATGCCTATCATCCTAGCTACTCAGGAGGCAGAGGCAGGAGGATCACAAGTTCAAAACCAGAGGCAGTCTGTGTAATTTAGCAAGATGCTGTCTCAAAAAGTAAAAAAAAAAAAAAAAAAAAAAAAAGGGCTGAGCATGCAGCTTAGTGGTCCAGTACTTGCAAAGCATGCAAGCACGAGGCTCTGGGTTCAACCCCCAGTACTGAAAAAAACAAAACAAAACAGATCATTTCAAAGGTACACATGAGAAGATAGACACTGAGTAATCTTCTGGAAGTCACTAGAAAGGAATGTGGAGACCTGGGGCTGCGATTCAGATCATTTGTACCTCACCCAACCTAATTGGTTCAGTCAGCTGTCACTGTGAAAAACGCCTGGGATGAGCAACCGAGCAGAGGAAGGGGAAAGCATCTATTGTGGCTCGCCATGTGAGAGTTTTTGGTCCATGGTTGTTTGGCGCTGGTGCTTTGGGTCTGTGGGGGTGCATCATGGCAGGATCACGTGGCAGCAAAGGGCACCGACCTCATGGTGGCCAAAAAGTAAAGAGAGAGAGGAAGAGATCAATGTCTCAATATCCCCTCCACAGCAACACCCGTAATGACCTAAGTTCCTGAGTTCCACTAGGTCCCATCTCCCAAAGGCTCTACCACCTCCCAGTAACACCACAGGATGGTGACAATGCCTTTAACTCAGGTTTGGGGGGAGCATTCAGGTCCAAACTATAGCATAATGTTCTCAATATTAATATGTAGGCCAGTCTCATGAGGTTTCAGTCTGTGGCCAGGTGACTCCATTCTTGCTGGGCCAGGGTAAGACAGAGCATCAGGGCAGAGAGGGAATGGTCGAGCAGAGCTGCTCACGTTATGGCTGTTGGGAAGCAGTGAGAGACAGACAGGAAGAGCCCAGGTCAAGATATACCCATCCAAGGCCCCAGTGACCTACTTCCTCCAACCAGGCCCTACTCCCTGATTGCCCGCTCAGTATGAGTTCATCAGTGGTTTAACCCATGGAGGACATTACTGCCTCATGATCCAGTCACCTCTGAACACTGCAGCAGGACCAAGCCCCCAACACACGACCCTTTGGGCCACCCTTCATGCACGATCCGTAACAAATACTCTCCACTGCCTCACCACACTCCAGGGGCTGACTTGTTTCCCACCATGCACCAGGGTCCTGCTAAGCTTGGCTAGAACCAGAATTTGGAAATCGATGGCCCAGGAATTCCTTTACTTTCTGCCCTGACATTTTCCCCTTACTATGCCAATCCATGTTGATCTCCCTCATATCTGAATTACTTAGGGTATGACTGTAACAGTAAGCATTGATGCACATCTCTAAATGTTCATGACAATGAGTTTTAGGGAGAGGTTATCACAGTTATTTTACCAAACAGGAAGCCATGAACCAGAGAATTTAAACTATGCCACCTAACAACAAAATTCCAAGTTACTGAAAATTAATGGAGTAAATATTCTAATGCAGGTTGGTCTCAATGCAGACTGTGTGTCCTTATCTTTGTCATGATGACGTCAGAACAGAAGTCAAATTCTTGGTAATTTCTAATTATTTCCAGGAAGTAAGATTCAAGCGATCCATAGGCAGTGACTGTGGTATCCTCTGATCTATGAGGCTGGGACCTCATGGAGCCTGGCTCACAGAGGCATTTCTGCCAGATTTGTCAGATTTGCTGGCCTGTGGTGGGGAAGGAGGAAACAGGATAATTTCCTGAGCTATTCCGAAAGGAAGAACACCTACCTAGGAAATGGCGCTGCAGAGAGACCTGGACGTCAGCCCCTCCCTCCCTTCCTCTCCTGATTCACAAGTGCAACCTGGTGCACCCAGGTGGAAATCACCAGGGTACCTGCGTGCTCCTTTGGATGGGACTGAAAGAGACAAATGTGTCTGTTCGTTTTCCAACCAGATGATCCTCCGCTTCGTATGTGATATTTGCAAAGACTATTGTTACTGAGCGTCTCCGCAGTCCCTGAAGCAGTAATATAAATCTATCCTTCCTTCTGCCTGTGTGCTCAGTCCTGGGGGAGGTACAGAGTCTCTCCTTAGCCAGGCATGGTGGTGCCCATCTATAATCCCAGCGCTTCAGAGGCCAAAACAAGAAGATCGTTGAGTTGGAGGCCAGCCTGGGCTACACAGTGAGACCTTGCCTCAAAGAAACAAAAACAAAGCAAAATCTCTCCCTTCTTGTTGTTGTTGTTAGGTACCATCGAGTCATGTCTGACTCATAGCCACCCTCACAGGGTTTTCAATGGCTGACAGTTTTAGGATTGCCTCAGGAATTGACTGCCACATCCTTCTCCCATTTTTGTGGTGCTGGGAATGGAACCTGGGACTCCAGACACTACAGAGCAGTGCTCTGCCAACTGAGCTAAATCCTAGCCCCCTCTCCCTTATAAGGTTTACAAAAAAGCCAGTACAAGTGACAAGTTAAAGAGTAAAATCAGTTCCTGCATTCATGAACTGTGCTTCATAGTTCATAAAGCATATTCTCATGTACCCCACATTTACTTTATTATTTATTTATTTTTATGGCACTGAGGGAGCTGAATCCAGAACCTTGCACATGCTTTGCAAGTGCTCTACCACTGACCGGCACCCCCAGCAGCTTTTTTATTTTTTATCTCGAGGCAGGGTCCTCTTAAGTTACACAGGCTCCCTCTGGCCTTGAATTTGCAATCCTCCTGCCTCCACCTCCCGAGTCACTAGGATTACAGGGCTCTATGAGGGTCGCTATGAATCGGATACCGACTCGACGGCACCTAACAACAACAACAACCATAGTGCCCACGTCATGTATTCTACTTTAAAGACAATGTGTCTTAACTGTAGGCAATGGACCAGTGAAGAGCCTTATCCAAGATCATAGACAAAGTACACACCTCATTCAGGGTTCAAATCCAGTTTTTAGGCTCCAACTCCAGTGCTCTTTGCTCCATTCCACACTGATGAGTTGCAACCTGATGTCTAGCAATAGACAGAGACCATCAGTGAGGTCTGCTCTGATGTCCTTGCTGACTGCCTCTTGAAAGCTGAAACTTAACCATAAGCTGCCTTGTGCAGTTACTTACCAACCAGACTCGCCATCTTGCTTTGCATCTCCAACAGAGCTAGAACCCCTAGAAGACAACGGCTTGCTCTTTCTTAACGTCCCCACAGAATCTCCAACAATGCTCCAAAGACCCAGCAATGCTCAGAGGCCAATAATATGGTCCTTCACCCTCGAGTCTTTCCTAGCTGCTGCAGCCCACACAGAAGAGGCTTTTCTCCAGACCACGTATGCAGTAGGTACTCAATAACCCCATGCTGAATGAGGAACTGTGGAACTAATGCAGTTATGAATTGCACCATCTCTTAGGATGATCTCTTTATCCATGCCCACCCCTTTTATGATTGTATTCCTTGTCTTGAGCTTGGAACTTGGACCAGTCCTGGGAAAAAGAGATGGTTCAGAGGCATGTGTGGCTCTGTGGGATTCGTATGGCTTCCAGTGCCCTTGGGAATCAATGGCAGGCCCTCCAACATGACAAGCGACTCCTCTAACTTTCAACATATGGGAGATAAATGGGGAACCTCACTCTCCCATGATAACTACCACCAGCCCTTCCAACCGTAGGCGATCTCTATTCTTCATGTCAACCGCCAACCTTCTGGACCAGGGATGGGAACTTGGCCACATGGAGACCTTGGCTTAGCAACTCTGCAGTGTGTTGTTGGTGGGGTCACATTCTGTGACCAGGATTGCAAAGAGCTACCCAGGGAGGGTTAAGGACCTGCTGCAAACATAAAGCCCGTTCCACCCCAGCCAGGAAGAAAGCTAAAAGGGCCTCCATGCCCACTTCCTGATCTAACCACTAGACTGAGCGCCTGTTGCTTTACAAAAATGATTTGCTTTTAATTAAAATAGAAGCATAAATTATTTTTATCCCTGTATTATTGGGCGGTAAGTAAATTCACAGTAACTCACTGGATTTTTTAAAAATCTATTTTAAATATAAACACACTGCCATATTTTCTGTGGGTTTGAAAGCTTATGTTAAGTTTGCAAATAAGTCAACTCCATAAAGATAACATCTTTCTCTAAAAAATGTGTTGCAATCTAATGGCATGCTATGGAAAATTAACATCTTATTAAGAAAATACATGAATCCTCCCTCCCTTGAAAAGGTCCAGAGAAGACCTGAATTCCTTACCTTCTCCTGGGGCGGGATTGCCTGACAACCCAACCTCCCCCCTGACAACCTCCACCTCCCTCCCCCCACGGGTGTTCTCTGCGGCCCCCATGGGGCTCACAAGCAGCAGGAAGCTGTTATTTTATTTTGGGTCATGCTGAACTTATTTTTGAACCTCCCTCGTTCTGTGTCTGACAGGTCCTGTATTCACAGAGGGACTCGAATCACTTCAGTCCACACTGAAAAGACAGGCTCAGACAGGGCCGTGGCAATCTCCCGGCTGCGCTGTCTGAGCACAGAAGGATCCAGGTAAACCCCGGTAAGGATATTAATAACCCGCCCTCAGGTGGCCATCACAACCAGCCCTCCGTGATGGCGACAGAGCCCTGGACTTCTAACCCATTACAAGGAAAATAAGAGCCCAGGGCCACGAAAGGCTGGGTATCATTTTTAGACATAATGGGAGCTATCTGCGCACACGGTTCCCCAGGCAGGCCTCTTCCCTCTCATGCTCCGATCTGTCCCCTTCTCCTCCAAGGAGTGGCTTAGGAGCCTACCAGAGTCGCTAGGAGCCCCCGCTCCCTCTTGGGCCTCCATGACAAATGTTTCCGGTGCCCTGCCTTGGACAGGAGCCTTGGGCTGTCGGCCCGTGTCATAGCCAGGCCTGCTTTAACCCTGCCTCTCTCCTTTGCCTCCTGAACCCCCATCTTCAGAAATCTAACCAAAATGGAAAGGCTCCCATAAATCCGAAAAGGGGAAGGCTGTCAAAGCCTGCATGAGTTGTCAACTCCTGTGAATACGCACCAGTAACAATAGGTGCATCAATGAAGATGTGCTTCCTTCAGACTTGGCCAGGTGCCACCCCTCGCAAGTCCCCCAGAAAACACGGCCCGCCCAGGAGGGAGCTCGGCTCCTGGCACCCCCTCCCCAGAAAACATTTTTGACAAGCGGCTCAGCTAGAGCCTTTTCCCACTGCCTTCATTTGCATACTCATTAGAATAATATGATTTTGCGAAGGGGGAATGTGTAAGTCCGCACCACGCGGAGACAAAAGCCGGAGCCCAGGCGCCAGGGAACGATGCCCTCCTAGGGCCGTGGCTCAGGTTGGGCATTGCGCTAGGCACGCTTGGCCCACGCTGGCAGTGACATCACAGCCAAATTATTCAGACCATATGATAATCTTCAGAACTGACCCAAACCAGAAAGGAGCCTTAAAAAGGATAGCAACGCCCATCCTTGTTTTTGCTCTTCAGATGGGTCTTGGCATCAGCAAAGGGGAAACAAAATGTTTTCCCAGGGGATAGGAAAAGTGTGTGTTTTGCTTGGTTTCCTTGAAGGCGCTCGGCTCTGACTTAAAATTGAGACATGGCAACTTTTGCAAATGATCCCAGGGCCCACCTTAATGAGTAATACTCTTAGCCTACCTGCTGTTGGGTGTTTGCTGTTGTTGTTCAGGGGTTTGTTTTTATGTACATTTAATGAATGCTATCTTATAAATATTTTTTGGCCACTTAAACGCAAGGAATAAATAATGCAAACCGGATTTTCCCACATCCTAAGCTGGTTTAGATTCATCTATTCTGGTGGGTTTGGGTTTCTTTTTATTTCCTGAAAAACTGGAAAAGCTTAAGAAGCCAGAAAACTTTGCAAAGCAAATTTTCTAGTATTTGCTTAGTTGGTCTCTACCTGAAGTGAGGAAAGAAATGTTATTCATCGGAAAGATACATAATAAAGGTTTCAGAACCATTTCAGGACAGGGTAGGGAGAGTAGGGGCAGGAAAGGAAACTGGGAGTCAAAATATTGGGGTAAATTAGTGACTTTTAGGTGGTTTTAAAATGAATTGACTCATAGAAGTTCTTTCTGGAGCACTTTCCAGCAGCCCTTGTGAACCCGGTCTCCTTGAATTAATAAGTCTAAAAGAGAAGAAGAGAAGAAAACCAAATGAAGACCATATTTCCATGCACCGTATTCTTTCATTGTTTAGGGACGGTTGGTGACCTTCCTTGGGACAGAATAGCTAACGTTCAGGACTCTGAGAGCAAGAAAGAGGTAAGAGAAAGTGACAATTCTGAGGTCACCTGCTCTGCGGACAAGAGGCAGCGTCCCAACACGGTGTGGTGCAAGTGTTTGAAGATAACTGTTTGAAGATAACTGTTTGAAAATAATTGCACATCGCAATTTGAACATGGAAAAATGACATTTCAATTTTTTCCTATATGTGGAAAATTTGCAGAAAGAGGGGAAGGAAAAAGAAAGAAAGAAAAACAAGCCTCTTTAGAAACGATCCTTTGCACACCCAAGGAACGTGAGCACAGCCCTTCTGGCAGGGACATCTGCCACTCACACAGATGCCGCCCTCTTGAAGCCAATGTAAATAGCTACGCACTGTCCCTGGCTGGCTTGGGGTGGGCGGCAGCGCAGCGTGGAGCTTCCTCTGAGCCTCGCGTTCGCGCCCGGGATGGCCTCATGGAAAGCTC
>VMDO01010116.1:70000-73363 GCA_007922755.1 Pedetes capensis
TCTGCTATTTGTAGGGTTTTCAATGGCGGATTGATTTTTGGGAGTGGGTTGCCAGGTCCTTCTCCCAAGGCTACAGCACCTGGTGTTCCCAGGCGGTCTCCCATCCATGTACTAACCAGGCCCGATCCTGCTTAGCTTCTGAGATTTGATGGGATTGGACACCACAGGGCCACGGCTGCAGGCTGGGATGGGAAATAGGCATAAGAATTCTCTCTGATAAAGCTCTCTGGGTGTACACTGATGCATATAGGTAAGGCTGAAAATCTCTGTTCTAGATCATTCGGTCTCAAACTTTTTGGTCTTGAAACCTTTAAGAATATAAACATCCCAGCAGTCACTGAGAACCTTAAGTGTTTTGGGTATAGATGGAACATCAGAAATGGGAAGTAAGAAAAGTCTAAAAAAATCCATTTAATAATTTATTTTTAAATAATAAACTCATAGTGTACTCACATATCTAGAGTGTTTTCATGGAAAAAAAATTCAGTGACACTGGATTTCCAGAAGTTAGTGACTAGAGTGGGATTTCTGACACTTTTGTTGCTTTTTGAAACACTCTGGCTTACTAATAGATAGGTATGTTATCAGACTGTGGCCCTACCATTGTGGCATCTGATCCCATCAGATCTCTGAAGCTAAGCAGGGTCAGGCCTGGTTAGTACATGAATGGGAGAGCACCTGGGAACACCAGGTGCTATAGGCTTGGGAGAAGGACCTGCCAACCTACTCCCAAAACACAACCCGCCATTGAAAACCCTATGAATAGCAGAGAAGCACTGACAATAGTGGTTTATCTATTGTACGTAGAGTTGCTATGAGTCAGACAGTGACTTGCCGGCACCTAACAACAACAACCACATTCTTGATATGTTTTCATCTTTAGTCTGTTGCAGTATGTGGTCTCTGTTCAAGCGTAGAAAGAAAATCTGACCTCACACAGATGTAGGTAGCAAAAGGAAATCTATGTTAACAGCCCTTTCAAATAATTGTGGATGGTCTTCTTTAACATTACACCAAAACTTAGCGACTAGTGTTTTCCCAGAAGTTAGTCGCAAAGCAGAATTGGAAAATATGTGAAGTTTGGACCCTGTGACATTAACATCCACTGCTCTATCTTAATATTTGAATGGTAATTTTACCCTTGCACAGTTTTGTACTATCTAGCACTGGTCACTTGAAAATTACCAGTTCCATGAGATAAGTAGACAGTGCCCCATTGGCATAGTTCATCACACAATATACAAAAATCATACCCTTTTGTATCTGTAAGTATTGGGAAGCCATCAAGATCACGGTGGCTCAGACAAGTTTTTCGAAATTCTTGAATTTCATCATTGGCAACAAATACTGTCAGTTACTTTCCTCGAAGCAACATAATTAATTTGTTCATTTTCCAGATAATGTCTGCCAAGCAGTCAAGTTCAAATACCCATACCTCGGCTACCAGTTGCTCTTTCAGGTAAAAATGGTCCTCCTTCAAAAAGCAACAATGAGATCCATTAAATCATACATTAAAAATTACCAATAAAAACATTTTTAAAAAGCAGCCAGCTCAGCTTCAAATGAGAGAGATCACACAGGCACCCTTCCTTGAGGAAAACAAAGAACTTCAGCATGGGTGAAGGGCTGGATGCCCATTTCCCTCCGCATCACAAAGTATTTAAAAGGCCCCTGCTAGAAGACTGAGATTTAACACAATGAATTAACTTTTCATCTCTTCCTCAGAAACATTCTGTGGTAGATTTGTCATTGCCGTGGCCCAAGAGGAAGGATTTATTAGGGCCGATGGTTTCACAGTGTTCTCTCCGTGATTGCTTGGCCCTGTGAACTTGGGCAGAACATCACAGCAGTGGGAACATGTGGAGGAGGAGTTTCTTCACCTCGTGGCAAACAGGAAGCAGAGCAGAGCTCTAATAGGAAGGGGCCAGGGCAAAATATAACCCCCGAGGACATTGCCCCAGTGACCCACCAGGGTCCACCTTCCATAGTTCCACCAGCTCCCATTCTTCTATTCAAAATTTGAATCCATCAGTGGGTTAAATCGTTCACAAGGTAAGAGCCCTCATGATATCATCCTCTCTGGAAATGCCATCACAGACACAGGCAGAGGTGTGCTTTACTAATCTCCTAGGTGTCTCTAAATCCAATCAGGTTGACAGTCAAGATCAACCCTCACACATTTTTTTTTTGATTCATACTCTTTAACATTTACTTATTTTTAAATTTTTTATTGTGGTAAAATACATGCAATATATAATTTATCACTTGAACCCTTTTTAAGTTTCCAGTTCAGTGGCATTAAGTACATTTCGAATTATCTTGCAACCATCACTATCCATCCTTAAAACTCTTTTCATCTTCCCCAACTGAAATTTTGTACCCATTCAACAGTAACTTCTCATTCTTCTCTGTCCTCAGCCCAACAACCACTCTTCTACCTAAAATCTCTATGATTTGACTATTCTAAATACCTCCGGTAAGTGGACTCATACTGAACTTGTCTTTTTGTGACTGGTTTTTGTCACTTAGCATAATATTCCTAAGGTTTATCCATTTTGTTGTGTATGACAGGATTTTCTTCTTTTTTACAGCTGAATGATATTCCACTGTATTTATGTACCACATTGAGGATGTCCTTCAGTGACACTGGATTTCTTTTCTTTCTTTCTTCTTTCTTTTTTTACTTTTTTGTTGTTGTTGTTGTTGTTGTTCTTAGCAGCAAACTCCACAATGGTCAACAACACAGATATATGTTCAGGAGCCAATAGTTTAACCTTCTATGGGGCAAACTGTAAGGGCAAATAATATCTTATTTAAGATATTATTATATCTTATTATTTATGAAAATACTTTTAGCCTCTCAGACACTTGAAAGAGACTCAGCCAGTGTATAACCTGGGTTCCATGTTGAAATGTCTGCTCTTGACAATAAAATGTATTCTTCAAAACAGGAAGGAGAAAAGAGAAAAGAAAATATGGTTAACAGTCCTGTAGGTCACAGACAATCACTATTGGCATAGATGCTGGTATATTTTCTTCTAATGCTTTCTTGTAAAAGCCAGGCACCTGAAATGTTCTGTATTAGAATGTAAAGCAAGAAATACAAGGCACTTTGTTGGACAGATTTTTGTATTCTTTCTACAAGCTGTAAAAAACAGGAGATACACTCAGTACTAAACTAGCATTTTGAATGCATTATTGAAATATGTATCTAATTAATTCCACAGAAGAATTTGGGAGTATTTGTCTTTTCTTTTTGCTCCCTACCATCTTGGTACAGAGAACATGAGAATGCCAGGCTCCTTACCTCTAAAATCTTTGATTCTAGAATGTAGAGAATTCTGTTCTCATGCTGGCTGAGCG
>VMDO01010117.1:0-38232 GCA_007922755.1 Pedetes capensis
AATTAAACAATACCCTTGTAAGCCCATAGAGTAAAGAAGAAATGACAAGGGAAATTAGAAAATATTTTTAACTAAAAATGTAATAACAAAATTTCTAAATTATTTCAAGAAAAGACAATAAAATAAGGAAAAGGGTGGGCCAATTAGGAAGCAAATAGTAAGATGGGAGGTTTAAAATCAAATATAGTAGTGATTATATTAAACAAAAATCTAGGATAGTCAATAAAAAGGCAGGGATTGTTGATTAGATGAATGAAATTCAAATGTATACTCTTTATATGAGATCATTTAAAACATAAGGACACAAAAATCTTGAAAGTGAAAGACTGGAGAAAGATATATGATATAAGAAGTGTTCTAAAGAAAGATGGTATGTGTTAATATCTGATGAAGTAACGTAAGGTACAAAGCATTAGTCAAGCTAGAGTGGCCTTTCGTCGTGATAGAAGATTCATGTAATGGTTCTAAGTTTGTATGCATCTAATTATCAGTTGGTAGAGCACTGCGCTGCAGTCTCTGAGGTTCCGAGTTCAATTCCCGGCACTGCAAAAATGGGAGAAGGACCTGGCAATCCACTCCCAAGGCAATCCCGAAACAGTCTGCCATTGAAAAAAACCCTATGAGGGTCGCTATGAGTCGGATATTGACTCGACGGCACCTAACAACAATTACATAGACTTAAAATATATGAAGCAAAAATGGGCAGAATGTTGAGAAGCAAAATCCAGGTCGGCAACCACAGCAGAGTTTAGCACATCCTCTCAGCCACTGATAAATAAGCAGACAAAAGTCAGTAATAATTAAGATTTGAATCTGGAGAACAATACTGTCATTTTTTGTGGATATTCTTTATCAGATTGAGGATGTTAATTTTTATTCCTACTTTTAAAGTTTTTATAAATGCACATTGAGCTAATTAAATGTCTTCTCTTCATTGTCCAAATGATGCAATCATTTTTCCTTTTTATTTTGTTAATATGGTGAATAATATTGATTTTTGAATGTTAAATTAGACTTGCAATACTAGAACAAGCCCAAGTTATATGTAATATATTATGCTCTTTATATATTACTGATTTTGATTTGTTCATAGTCTATTTAGAATTGTATTTATGTTTAGGAATAAAACTAATGAGTAGCTTTTATTTTTTTAATGTCTTTTTTGGACTTTGGAGGAAGTATATATACGTCAGAGAAAAATGTGCTTATCTTTTGAAGTTGTAGATATGGTTTGATTAGCCAGCAGTTTCACCCCTTGGTGTAGACCCAACCGAGTTGCTCACACATGTTCACAAGACACAAGAGTAAAACTATTTCACAAGAGTAAAAACTATTTGTAGTTAACTGTGGTGCGAGAGAGTGACCATTTTCTGATTCTGCTTTCTCAGTGAAGTAGGTGGCCCAGCTTCTCCTGAGAGGAAGGTTTGGGAAGATGTTGGAGTATTAGAGAGAGAGGAAAAATGAAACAGTGTGGGATGGTGCGAGAGTGAAGCGGTGGGTTTCATGTTTAGTGGGGTTTTGTTCGGTTTTGTTTTTTAAGCGAGTGGTGGGTTTTTGTCAGGCAAGGACAGGGACTGAAGGTGTGCCCATGGAGCGATGTGGGGTGGGCCCAGGGACTTCCGCTGGGTGAGGAGAGAAAGGAGAACCTTGGAGAGGAGGAGAGGGGTTGGGAGCCAGTGGGCCAATGGTGGGTGGGCAATTATGGATTCGGGAGTCAAACAGGTCCTGTGTGGAGGATTTGCAAGGAGGAGGTTGGGATGCCTGGAGATGGGGTTCTGCAGGGGCTGCATTTGGCTGGTCTGGATAATGCCCTGGGATGGGGGACAGAGACAAGGTGGGGACTCGACCACAGGAAGAGGAAACATCAAGAAATCAATGGGCCACTGTCTGGACGTGCTGGTCTATGCGCTTTAGACCATGTGTTTGGAGATACCAGGGGCATAGCTTTCAGCATCACAGCAACATGCAGGCCCCCGCAGCCTGACAAACTGAGATGATCAGGGTAAAATACACTGTATCTCCCCTTCAAAGCAAGGGAACCATCAAAATGTTTGGTTCTGTAATAATTATATAATACACGCTTGGCTACAGGAAGTGCCAAGGACTGTGGTAAGCATTTTACATTTACTAACTTCTTTAATTCTCCACATGCTCTGTGGTGGTTATTATCATCCCTGTTTTATAGATGAGGAAACTGAGTCACAGAGCTAGCGAGTAACCGGGCTACGATGCACCCCCGATCATGAGGTCTTTGCCCTGAGCATTTACCATGCTATAGGGCAGCTCACTGCAGCAAGAAAGGTTGAAGTGCAATGAAACCACACCAGGAGCTTGAAGGTGGAGGCAGAGCCCAGAAAACATAACCATCGGCCTACTTGCAGTGAATAAGTTAGCTTGGGCAGCGTAGTTAGTGTGCAAGCCCTCTGTGGTAGATGACTCATGGATTGAGTGCCTTATGTAAGGTGACATGTCGTTGATTTCCAGGTATCTTCTGGAGTCTAGGAACTCTTAGCAACAGCAACCAAGACGGGTGTGGTGTCACTGTCCCACTGTCTGTGATACAATATCTGGAGCCAAGTCACACAAGACTGTAACAGGCTGATGGGGACGGAGGTTGCCCACTGCCCTCTTCCTTTACAGGGCTGGGATTTAGCTCAGTTGGTAGAGCACTGCCCTGCAGTCTCTGAGGACCCGAGTTCAACTCCCAGCACCACAAAAATGGGAGAAGGGCCTGGCAATCCACTCCCAAGGCAATCCCGAAACAGCCATTGAAAACCCTATGAGGGTCACTATGAGTCGGATACTGACTTGAGGGCACCTAACAACAACAACAACTTCCTTTATAGACCTCAGAGTCACCCTGCCCGGCCCCCTGAGGTGGGCTCTTACTGCGTGTGTGTAGCCTGAGTTTTGATTGATGGCCTCTGGAGAGTCCCTGGGTGTGGCAGCTTGGTCTGTTGGTGGGGCCTTTGCTTTCTCATGCTGGCTTCACACGGACCCCTCCGGAAGGTCTTCTCCCTCTGCTGAACGCCATCTTCAAGCAGATGACACGAAGCCCAGAGCCAGGGCAGAGCCTGCCTGGGGAGATGAGGGTGTGGGGGGTTGGCCTGAGGCCCCTCTGCTCTTGGGCCATGGAGTCCCCAGGGAACAGAGGGTCTGCCCTGGTCTGAGCGGGGCACTGAGCCCCCGCCAGCTCTGGCTGCTGTTGTGTGTAGGGACCGCTGATCCCTGCCTGCCTGCTGCAGGGCCCACCTGTTTACACAGAGCCTTGCCGCTTGTTGGTCCTTGGGAAGAAGACATGCCCTCCTTCTGGCCCCTCCAGATGCACCATGGCCGCTGAGTCTGTGGGTGCTGTTTGTTGTAATCAGGTGGAACAGCGCTGCGGAGTGGCCCCGTAAGGGAAAGTGATATGGGGGGCAAGCGCGGAGGTGGAGGCTCTTGGCAAAGTGCCCGGTGCCAGGCAAAGTTTCACAGGGCAGAACCCCCTCCGGTGGGTTTTACCATCTAATATTTCCTCACCTCATTCCCACAGTCCCTGGCACCCTGTGACAGGTGTGTGCACAGGGTGGGAGGGCTTCTGAGAGCTTCCCAGTGTCACAAGACCAGATCGGAGTTTTTCCCCATGGCACAGGGTGTGGGAGTCCCAAGTGAGGCTGGGAAGAGCATAGCCCATGTCCTCTGGCCGGCTCTGCACAGGCTGTGTGTTAGCCAGCTTTCCCTCACTGCAATACACTACCTAAGATCATCTCTTGTAAAGAGAAAAGGTTTCCTTTGGCTCCCAATTTTGGAAATTAAGGCATTGGTATTTCAGATACTGGCAGGGCCACCCATGGTGGACAGATTTCAGTTGAGCTTCCACAGTAACACAGACTAGGGAGAAGGACCCCACAGCCCACTCCTGAAACAATTAGCTGTTGAAAACACTCTGAATAGCAGAGACCCGCTGTCAGATACAGTGCCAGAAATTGAGCCCTCCAGGCTAGAAGTCATTTAAGACATGAGTGGGGAAGAGTTGCCTCCTTAAAGGACAGCCAACCTTAGTGATGGGAATGGAGTAAAGCCCCGGAGACCTCCCTTTGTTGATGTGGCATGACTCAGAATGGGAAGAAACACAGAGGCTGCAACAGCGGGCTCCAACATGAAAACTCAACCCAGGATTTTGCTTTACTTGGTTCCACAATCAACACCCACAGAAGCAGCAGTTACGAAATCAAAAGATGTATTGCATTGAGAAAAGCTATTGCAAAAGACCTCTTTAAAGTGTTGAAAAGTGTAAAGATGTCACATTAAAGACACAGATGCCCCTTACTCATGCCATAGTATTTTCAGTCAAATCATAGGCTTATGAAAGCTGGATGTTGAATAAGGGAGACAGGAGAAGAATTGATGCTTTTGAAGTATGGTGCTGGAGGCAGATATTGAATGTACCATGAGCTTCCAAAAGAACCAACAGATCTGTCATAGAAGAAGTGCAACCAGAGTGCTCCTTGGAACAAGGATGGCTAGACTGTGTCTTTTGTATTTTGGACATGTTGGTAGGGACCAGTCCTTGGAGAAGGACATCATGTTTGGGATTGTGGCACGTCAACAAACACAAGGAAGACCCTCAACTAGATGGATTGGTACAGTGACTGCAGCAGAGAGCTCAAGCACAGAAAGACCATGTGCCTGACACAGTGTCAGGGAGTGTTTCGTTCTGTTGTACATAGGGTCTCTAATGAGTTCGAACTGACTCAATGGCACCTAACAACAAAAAACAAGAAGGACTAATTCTTTACTAGTGAGAGGACCTTGAGTCAGCAGGAGAGAGGGCCACTACTTACCCCTCTCTTTGTGTCTGACCCTTTCTTCTCAAGCCTTTGCTCTGGTAGGCTGACCTCTACCTCCCCAGCTTAAAAAGAATTTTCTGGGGAGCTGGTGCTGGGTGCTGTTAAAGTTTTTAGTCACTAGTATAAGGTGTCCTTTCTGCTACTAATTATTTGTTGGAGAGGTAGAATAATAGATGTGACCCCGAGGATTGTGCTTAGTTTAGAGTTGACAAGATTTTCAAGGATTTTATGGTTTATAATGAATGTAATTTTCAGGAAAGGGTCAACAAATAATGTTTATCATCCGGGAATCACTTAGAAGAATGGGTTATCTTTGAAAGCAATGCTTCTGTTTATCTGTACAGAATAAATTCAAATGTGCCATGTACTCTCCATTTAAGTATGAAGGGTAAAATGAAGATAATTCTGTACTTTTAGTTGTCAGCTTTGGATGCATTTTAAGTCATTTCTTTTGTAATGACACATCCCTATTAAGTACTAATAAGTTAGCATGGGCCAAAGTTTGTTTTTAAACTTTCTTATTGTGAAATATAAAGTGCATACAGCATCTATAAACAGTTAAAAATAAGGCGAGAACTTTTTTAATCATTTCCCAAATGGACCTTAAAAACACCACCCAAGCTGAGCCTCCCTAATATATAACGACTCTTCTGACTGTTGTGATAGTCATTTATTTCCTGCACTTTCTAGTTTTATCACTTTTGTACTAAGCGCATTTTAAAATGTAACCCCAGGGTAGTTTCTAAATTAATTTTGTTGTTGTTGTTCTTCATTTAATTCTGCTAGAAAGAGCCATCGCCCAGGAGGCAAGAGAAAATGATGATGATTTCTCCAGCTCAATCTAGTTTTGTCATTTAAAGTCTCTGGACCTATTTTCTTATATGGAAAACAAATGATAAATTTGATTAGGGTAGTGGTTTTAGAATTGTTTTTTAAAACGTCAGATGAGCTGGGCTCCATGGCTCACACTTGTAATCCCAACAGCTCAGGAGGCTGAGGCAGGAGGATTGTGAGTTCGAGGCTTGAGGCAGCTTGCATAATTTAGCAAGATTCTTGTCTCAAAATAAAAAATAAAAAATAAAAAATAAAAAATGGGTTTGGAGTGTCTCCCAGTGCTGAGTGCCCTGGGTTCAATTCCATAGTACCACACACAGAAAATAAAAACCTAGCTGGGCGCGGTGGCACATGCCTGTAATCCCAGCGGCTCAGGAGGCAGAGGCAGGAGGATTGCGGGTTTGAGACCAGAGGCAGTCTGTGTAACTTAGCGAGACCCTGTCTCAAAAAGTAAAAAATGGACTGGGGGGTGCAGATCAGTGGTCCAGCACTTGCAGAGCATGCAAGTGTGAGGCCCTGGGTCCAACACCCAGTACCGAGAAAAAAAAAAAAAAAAAAAAAGAAAAGAAAAACCTAGATGAGATTGTTCCTGAAATCTCAGCATAAAAACAGAAGAAATTAGTATTTCTTTTCCAAATTCAGATTTATAAAATTTAGTCATCATGAAGTAAACAAATGAGAGCCCCAAGTATGGTGGCAGTATCCAGTGTGCTCACATTTGGAATCTGGGGGGACCCTCATTTGCATGTAATTTTACTTTGAAGATGTATAACAGTTGAATGCAGTAGCCAAACAGCACGTGAAACGATGCTCAGCTTTCTCTTTGGAAAAATGCAAGTCAAAGCCACAGTGAGATAGCATTTCATATCTATTAGGATGATTATAAGAGAACCAGACAAATGTTATTGTGGCTATAGAGAAATTGGAACCTACGTACATTGCTGGGGGCAATGTAAGATAGTAAGTACAGCTGCTCAGACAAGTCTATAATTCCTTAAGAGGTCAAAGAGTTACTGTATGTAATGTTGTTGGTTTTGGGTGCCCTTGAGTCATATCCGACTCGGCAACCCTCGTAGGGTTTTCAATGCCTGATTGTGAGAGTGGATTGCCACATCCTTCTCCTGTTTTTGTGTGTTAGTTTCACGTTACTGTAATGAAATACCCAAGGCAATTAACTTATAAAGAGAAAAGTTTTGGTTTTGCTCATGGTTCCGGCAGTTCTAGTCCAAGATTGGGTAGCACCATTGCTTTCTGCCTCTGATAAGGGCAGCAGGCAGGAGTATGTGGTGGAGAAAATGACTGCATCATGATCTAGTGAGCAGAGAAAGAAGAGGAGACTGTGGTCCCTCAGTACCCTTTGGGGTCATGTCTCCAGTGACTTCAGGACCTCCCACAAGGTATTATCTCCCAGAGGTTCCACTATTTCCCAATAACAGCACCCGACCAAGCCTTTAATACTTGGACTTTTGGGAGGCACTTATCCAAACCACAGCATCACAAGACCTAGCAATTCTACTCCTGGGCGTATACCCCAAAGAAATGAAAACGCATGTCCATACAAAAGCCTGCTCATGGTTAGTCAGAGCAGCCTTATTCTCAGAAGTCTAAATGTAGAAACAGCACTAAAGAGCAGATGAACAAAATGTGGTCTATCCCTGCAATGAAATATTACTTGACCATAAAAAGGATTGAAATGTGGCTGTATACTACAGTGTGGATGAGCCTCAAAAATGTACTGAGTGAAAGAAGCCCGTCACAATAAGCCACCTACCATGTGTTTTCATTTATATGAAATGTACAGACCAATATAAAGGCAGAAACTAGATGATCTGGCCACCAGGGGCTGAGGGAAATGGGAGGATCAGGGGTGTGGCTAAGAGATGAAGGACTTCTATTTGGAGTGATGAAAACGTCCTAACATTGTGGTAACGATGGCAAAACTCTGTGAATAGACTAGAAATGAATCAGTTGTATTCTTTACAGGCGTGAACGGAATGGCATGTGGACTATGTTGACATACAGCCATTATAAAAAGAAGTTGAGGGTGCAAAAGTAAGTTGATGATCTTTCATGGTATTAAACGGGGAGGTGGGGGAGAAAGGAAAGACTGTTGCAAAGACAGAAGTACCGGGATCGCATTCCTGCGGATGCTGCTGGCTGTGTGTCTATCAGGCTCCTTGCCGCTTGGACCATTCTGAGCCACCTCTTCTGACAGACCTACAGCCTGCTGACTTGGTCTCCAGCATTACTAGTATTTGCACATCGAAAATATTTCAACTTACATTCATTTTTTAAAATAAATCACAAGGAACAAAATGAGCTCAAAGTTGCAAGCAGTTTCTCAAACCATGAACCTGAAAGCCATGGCGGCCTTGATCAAACGGAAGTGCTGGCGGACAGGCGGTCCTTGGTGATGTGGTTGCTCACCATGTACCCAGAGCTGCAGGTGAATTCAAACTGTGTCGAGTAGGTGATGAGGGCTAACAATGGGGTCTGCTCAGAAACTAAACAGAGATGGACTGAGGACTGCCGAGGATAACACATTTGAATGAGTGTCTCTTTGAGTGATGATAGGAAAAGAAATCAGAGTCAAATATTCATGGAACCCTGAAGTCCCGTCGCTAGATTCTAGAGTCTACCTAACATCTTTTCCATTGGGAATATCTGTTTTTTTCTTTCTTTTTTCTTTTCCTTTTCCTTTTCCTTCTCTTCTCTTTTCTCTTTTTTTCTTTTACTTTACTTTTCTTTTTTTGTTGTTGTGGTACCAGAGGACTGAACCCAGGGCCTTGCACATACTTTGCAAGTGCTCTGTTACTGAGCTGCACCTTCAGCTCCTTTTTAAAAATTTTCATCTTGAGACAGAGTCTCACTAAATTATGCAGGCTGTCTCTGGCCTTGAACCTGTTTTCCTCTTGCCTCTGCCATCTGAGTTGTTGGGATTACAGGTGTACACCACCATGCTCTGCTGGAATACCTATTTACTATTGTCCATCCAAAGGACTTGATGGATTGGTTTCTGTTAATTTCCAGGTCAGAGGAATAATTACTTGCTTGGTTATTTACGTGGCTGAGTTTAAGATTAGTTTTAATGGTATTGTGCAATGGAGTCTATTTTTATAGAGACACACACATTTATTAAGTCACCCACCAGCAGTTAGATTGTGGTAATTTTTTCTTCATGCTGCTCTGTGCACTTGAATTTTCTCTAGAAAAACACAGAACAACAGTGACCCATTTGGGAGGGTCTAAAATACCTCAGTGCCAAATCCCTTTTCCCACAGGTCCATTTATGTTCTTATGGAATGGGAGAGGAGGAAGGCTGCTGGGACGAGCCAGCTCAGCTTTCTCATTTCCAAAAGAGTAAGAAGTTTGAAATTAGGCACTTGAGGTTGGCAGAATCTGTGGGATAATTTCAGGGATCTGGAATTACAACATTTTTTTTCCTTAAAAAGTTAAATGGGAAGCTTCTAGAAACGTGAGGAATTTGTTCTTACAAAGTTGTTAGTGATTAATATTACTCTGAGTCACTACAGGTGGGTTTGATTCACTTTGGTTCTGAGATTTTTCTGGAGTATCTGCATGAAATCTGTTTATATTACTAGGACTCAGTTTCACCTTTCCTGGCTCCTCGACGTTGAAGTTGTGCACAGCTGGTCCGGCTCAGTGACTTCGTTATTAGCACCTGCCAACCGAGTGCCCCTGCTGTGCTATATTCCTTTTTGGAAATGAATTGCAATTTATTTTTATATTTTCTTGTTGATGGAAACTTAGATTGTTTCCTTTATAAAAATTTTCTATTACAAAGCGATTCTGCCACGCGCAATCTTACACATACCTTCTAAGAGCACGGCAGAAGAACATCTTCTGATTGTACTTCGGGATGAAATTGTTCAATAGTAGAGCATGCACATATTTTTTTCTTTATATTACCCAGCTGTACCTTCAGGAATTTCTGGTTCCATGGTTTATAGAAATGATGATGATAGGTGACCTCGTCTTGTACCTGACTTCAAGGGGGATTTCTAGCGCCTTGCCATTAACTGAGGTGTGTGCTGTAGCTCTTTGGTAGGGTCTCTTCATTGTGTAAAGAGAGTCCTTTTTTTTGTCCTTTCCTTCCTCCTTCCCTCCCTCTTTTCCTTTCCTATCCTTTCCCTTCCCTTTCTCCCTCCCTCCCTCCCTCTCTCTCTCTCTCTCTTTCTCTCATCTGCCTGCCTGCCTGCTTGCCTGTCCCTCTCTCTCTCTCTCTCTCTCTCTCTCTTTCTTTCTTTCTCCCCCCTTCCTTTTCTTCTTTCTCTCTTTTCAGTTCTGGGAGTTGAACCCAGAGTCTTGCACAGGCTCGGACCCCTGAGAGCAGCCAGGACCTTGATCCCAACTGGCAGTTTGTTTCACTTTATCTTCTGTTTCACTGTAGGCTGGGTGCGGGGAGATGGGAGGCCATCTTTCAGTTATTCTACACACGTGGAAATCAGCCATACAGGTATGTTCTGGGCCTCTTTGTGCTTTGCCTCCATGCTGAGCAAGATATGTGTCTGTCCTCTGATTAAAACATGGTGGTGGTTGTTGGGTGCCATCAAGTGGGATCTGATTCATAGTGACCCTATGTATGACAGATGAGACACTACCCAACACTGTGCCATGCACATGATCTTTTTATATTGAGTCCAGTGTTGCAGCCACTATGTTTCTTCTCATGTGGAGTTGTGCCATATCAGCAAAAGGAGGCCCCAGGGTCTTTACTCCATTTCCATCACTAAGGTTGACTCTAATTTGAGGAGGCAACTTTATTTCAGTCATCTCTTGAAAGCCTTCCAGCCTGGGGGGCTAATTTTCTGGCACTACATTTGACAGTGCTTCTCTGGTATTCATAGGGTTTTCAATGGCTAAATGTTTCAGGAGTGGGGTGCCGGCTCCTTCTCCCTAGTCTTAGTCTGGAAGCTCAGCTGAGCTCTGTCCACCATGCTAGTATCTGAGATACCCAAGGCATAGCTTTCAGCATCACAGCAACACACAAGCGCCCACAGCATGACGGGCTGACAGAGACGTGGGGGAGTAAAAAACTGGCTGCCTCCAGATAGTTTAGACCATCATCTTGATGCCTCCTCCTCCGAAGAGCAAAGGCTCAGTAGCTCCTGGCATTCTTAATCTTGGCATTCACGTTTTGTCTTTTGTGAGTAAATCCTGAGGTCTGCGATAAGAAATGTGTAAATCTGCCACAGTGCAGAGGTACCTGCGCTTCCCTGTTGATTTGTTGTTGTGATTAGATGATGCAAAAATGTAAACCATGACATAATGCACATGTAAGTCACTCTTTGAAGATTCTCCGGCCAATTCCCCTTACCTTTAGCTCTTAAAACGTGAGCTGAGTCACCTGGGCTCAGTGCTCACAGCCGCAGGGGCCTGCCTTGGCTCTGCTCTTTGTCCATCCAACCCGACGAGCTTTTCACAAGTCTCCCCCCTCCTCAGCTTCGGAGAGCTTGACATCCCAGAATAGACCTCTGTACCTCATCTTTGAGTCTGTGGCTGCCCCAAGCACCATGTAATTGCCCAGAAAGGAAGAAGACATGACCCCGTCGAGTTCCACGGTCGGATCAGAGAGTTCTTGGGAATCTGATCTGTGATGTCATCCAGTCTCAATGCCTCCTCTCCCACCCCTGTTGGAGAAATAGAATTAAAAGCAAGATCTTCTCTCAGTCTAACAATCTTCCCTGCAAAGGTTGTAGAAAAAGAAAGCAATTTTATTGTTGAATTGGCATTACACAAGAATGTGGCGCCCAACACAGGCACTCCACCAAAGACCATGTGGACAGTGACCTTACTGTCCAGTGACTGAGCAGACACATCATGCTATGCCTGCTGTCAGGACAGACAACCGGGCCTCCAGGAAGAAGACTTTCCCACTACACAGAGGTCACCTGACACTGACCCGGTCATGTCGGTGACCGTTCCTGTCAATAATTCTATCTCTGACGGGAGATAGTTTGGCAGCTTGGAGCCAGGCGCTTACCCAGGTTAAGCTCCTGCTGTCTGACAGAGCCTGGGAGATAGCGACCCTATCTCCCTGGAATGCTGACACTCCAGAGGGAGGGTTCCCAGGTCCTTGAGAAAGATATTTTGAGGTCCTAGAGCTGCCTGGAGCCTTATTTGGTTTCCAAAAGAACTTACACTGGCTTCAAAGAGACAGGAAAGAACTCGCAAGTTTTCTGTAGTAAATGCTTTAAGACAAGGGAGGAGGCCACCTCTTGTTTTTTAACAGCGAGAATTAAGCCTCTCCTTTTCAATTTTTATCTGCCTTTACAGTGGGCTTCACTTGTTGCTGCCTACAGATTCAGTCATAGCCTTCATGTGACTTTGTTGCTCTTTGAGTGTAATATTTGATACATATGAGACTAAACATGAAACACACCTAAGCTACGAAGTCTATTAAATACTTGTGAACTTGGCGTCCAACTTGACAGTGGGATTTTGGGTGTCCCCTACTCCTAGAAGCCCCCTACCCTGAATTTGGTGGTGGTGATTTCCTTGCTTGTACCACAAGTGCAAGCTTCCCTGATGATTTAGTTCTGCTTAGTTCTGAACTTAAACCTACTTTGGGCAGCCTTTGGTCCTAGCCTTTTCCAGTCTGCATTATTTCTCAGATTCTCACCTTGTCGCCTGCAGCTTTGCACGCTCACTTATTCACATGAACAGCTAATACTCTGTTACGTGATCATATGAGCAATATTTACCTCTTCTCCTGTCTGTGGACAATGGGGCTGTTCTCCGTCTTGGGTGTGAGAAGTGCTTTTGCAAACATTCTCATTGTATCTCTCCGTGCCACGTGCGTGGGTTTCTCCAGGGTATGCGCTGAGGAGTGGAATCTCTAGCCATCGTCTTTTATTTTCCTTGTACCCTGATGCTTCTGGAGGTGCCTTGTTGGCTTCCTGGCTGGCTGGCTGTCTTCTGACTCTGCATTGGCATAAGCTCTGTTAACAGTGAGCCTTCATCTGGGCTGCAGTCTGTGTTGGGGCTGGACCTGCTGGAGCGTGAACCCAGATGGCCAATTCCCTATGACCCGTTTTTCGAAACAACCCCTTCAGAGAACAGGCTCTCCAATCTGATGGTAGCAGCAGGGGAGAGAAAAATGAGTAATCCTGGGGAACTTGTTAGCCTGAAAATAGTTTTACAGCAGGAGTTATCTGCCTTGGCAGGGTCTTCTCAAATGTGGAGATTTCTGACTGTCAAGATTACTAGTTAGTTGAGGTTTTCTTTTTCTTTTTTCCCCCAGCTGTCACTGTGTTTAAGTAAATAAAACTCACCCTCAAGGCTTCAAAGTTTCACTGAACAGGGTCACGTCACTATGAATAAGATGTGTAGAGTAAACTTTGCCTAGAGGTAGTGTGCCAATAAGAGATATTGACCTCGGAGGATTTAGATTGGCAGTCATTTGGAAAACAAATTTGATACTTGATGTTGCCTTTGGTATAATGAAAACCCACTTAACTGTTGCATATAAGATGGCAGGATTTGGAAATCGAGGGAGATGTCTGAGTGTGATTTAAAGCTTTCCTTTGTTGATTCTGGGGCTGGGATTTAGCTCAGTTGGTAGAGCGCTGCGCTGCAGTCTCTGAGGTCCTGAGTTCAATTCCCAGCACCGCAAAAATGGGAGAAGGACCTGGCAATCCACTCCCAAGGCAATCCCAAAACAGTCAGCCATTGAAAACCCTACGAGGGTCGCTGTGAGTCGGATACTGACTCGACGGCACCTAACAACAACAACATTTGTTGATTCTGGTGTTTTGAATCCCACATTTTCAATTAGTGTGTGGTGTCTCTGAGCTACAAGGAACTTATCGAAAGAGGACACCATTGTTGAGCGGTGCTGCTGAATTTTGTGTGCGGTTCCCATTCTGGCAAAACCTGTATAGTTGACCTGGAGCACAAGGCATGGTAATGCAGTTTTCAGAGTCCTTGACACGGCTCTCTTGGGAGCCCCTGCAAACGTGCAGATAACATAGCAGTTGGGCCCCCTGGACCCAGCGTTTCCCAGGGCTGAGGGGCCACGTTTCTTCTTACAGCACTTCACGCTCGACTGTGACAATTGAAATCCTCCTAGAGTTCATTTTTCGCCAGTTTCTGTCCACTAGTAAAAGTTTTTTGTGGAGTGTGCCTGGCGCCGGGGATTTTTTGCATTGTCATTTTGCCAGCTTCTTTTCACTTGGGGAAGGTGTGAATCTATTTCCAGCGCTCTCGTCTGTTCTCGTAGTTGCGTTTCTGAATTTTAAACTGCGGTTTCATCCTTCTGTTCAATTGCTTAAAAAAGAGAGACTGGCGTTTGGAGACATGTCTTCACGTAGAGTTTCTTTCCACTTAGGAGCTGAATAATCACTCACTCTGAACCAAACATAAAACCTTTGAAAATTTAAGCTTGCCCTTCATTTTATACCAGCTTTAAAGTTGGGGGAGGGCTGGAAATGTCCTTGATTCTGGATGAGGATGATTGGTGCCTACACCGGTCTCTTTGTAAGAAGTCTTTGGGGTCAGGGAATTTGCAAATAAGATTTGAAATCCCAGGAAGCTGTTTTATTAATAATTATTGCATGCCAAAAAAGATCAAGGGTGCTATTATGGAATGATACATATATACACAAGAGAAATGGAGAAATTTTTCTCTTTGATTCAAAGACAAAAAAAGTTTGTATAGCATTTTAAGTTCAGCTGAATAATTAAGCAAACAAGTGAGAATCTTGTGAGTCTTGCTGATTTTCCCCATTTCTGCTGCTTTAAGGGGCATGTGGTCGGCAGCTGTTCTGGTAACGCCCACAGTACCTACGGAAATAAATATTAGGAGGCTCTGGGGCTGAGGTCGGACTGTGCACAGTTGTCTGTTTCTTAAAGTATGCCTTTTTCCTCATCTTTGCATCTAACTCAACCTGAACTCCTCATCAGTCCCTTATCTGCTCAAGCAGTGACCGTTTTATGCCTTCTTCTGGAATTGGTCTGCGGGTAAGCAGGCAACCTTGAGATTTCATTGGTTGATCAACACCTTAAGATTCCATTAGGAATGACTTTTCAGTGACAGGCAATGGCCAGTCTCGTGGTGAATGTATAACCTAAGCTCCCGGATGAAAGGAGCCATATGTGAGGGCTTGCACATCCCCCTCACGGTGCACTTGGTGCCCTGAGAGTTTGTTAAACTGTTTCCAATCCCAGGGCACCGTGGCTATCAGAGAACCAGAGTTTCAACTGGACACAGCAGAAACCCAACGCGAAACCACTGCGAGTCTTCTCATGTGGAGCTGACATCCAGTAGTGTAACCTTGGCCTACTTCAGTGGTGGTTTTTAAAAAGATTTACAGTGCTCACCTTGACTTAACCTGGGCTGTCTCGTGGTGTCCTTATCTGGTTTTATTTAGGGCAGAGTTAATTATAGTTAGGAAGCCATGTGGTTGGGTCATTTGAAAAGTTCACGGAACAGGATGGTTCTATGTTGAGATAGGCTTCCCCGTAAGTAGTCACCCATACATACATCATAGAGAAGATCAGGTGGGATGACGAATGGGCTTGGGCTGCAGTGTCCAGGGATCTAATAAAATGTTGTTGTTAGGTGCCCTTGAGTCAAGTCCGACTCATAGCGACCCTATGTACAGCAGATCGAAACACTTCCTGATTCTCTGCCAGGCACACGATCTTATTTATGTTTAAGCTCATTGTTGCAGACACTGTCAATCCATCTGGTGAAGGGTTTTCCTTTTCTTCGTTGGCCTGCCACTCTCCCAAACATGATGTCTTTCTCCAGGGGTTGGTCACTCCTGACTACATGTCCAAACTACGGAAGACACAGTCTGGCCATTCTTGCTTCTGAGGAGCACTCTGGTTGCACTTCTTCTAGGACAGATCTGTTGGTTCTTTTGGCAGTCCATGGTATATTCAATAGACGTCCCCAGCACCGTAATTCAAAAGCATCAATTCTTCTCCAGTCTCCCTTGTTTTTTTTTTTATTTCAATAGTTTATTTTTGTTAATGATAGGAGTATTTTCTCAATAAATTCAAATGATGAATTCAGTCTCCCTTGTTTAATGTCCGCCTTTCACAACCATATGATGCGACTGAAAATACCATGGGATGAGTCAGATGCACCTTCATCTTCAATCTTTATTCATCTTCATCTTTATTTTTCAATACTCTAAAGAGATCTTTTGCCATAGCTTTTTCTAGAGCAATGCATCTTTTGATTTCTTGACTGCTGCTTCCACGGGTGTTGATTATAGAGCTAAGCAAAGCAAAATCTTGGACAACCTCAATCTTTTCTCCATTTATTGTGAAGTTGCGTGCTGACCCAGTCGTAAGGATTTTTGTTTTGTTGATGTTTAGTTATAACCCATATTGAAGGCTATGATCTTTGATCTTCATCAGTAAATGTTAGAGAGTAGCATATTAATGGGAAGATTAAATAGTTGGTACTAAATGATACTAACTTTGTTCTTTTATTGTTTTTGGAATTGCATTTAGTATCTAGATGAGATTTTCTTTGATTCCTAATTTTCAGATTTTGGAAAATCCAGTCCCCTTACTCAAATTTTTGTGAATTCTTCGAGTTCATACATTTTTGTGTTAACTTCTGCCCCAAGCTCCAGCTTCTTGTGGTCTGGTTTGCATCTTTGAGCAAATCAAGTAGGAGAAATTGCTCAAAGCATTCCTGGAGTGTTTAGAGGGTCAAATGTGTCAGATGATAATACTTTAAAATGTTGTTGTTGTTGTTAGGTGCTGTCGAGTCGTGTCCAATTCATAGCGACTGTCATAGGATTTTCAATGGCTGATTGTTTCGGGATTGCCTTGAGAGTGGATTGCCAAGTCCTTCTCCCATGTTTATGGTGCTGGGAATTGAACCCAGGACCTCAGAGACTGAAGAGCAGTGCTCTACCAACTGATAATAATTAATGCTGATATGGTAAAGGAAATACTTTAAAATTTGGATGTTGTTGTATGTTTGAAAGGTACCGCTTATGTTATTTTCTGTGTCTATGTCCTTCAAGTATTGGGAAATATAAAGAAAAATACAAAGGAGCTAGTGTAGGGGATATAGAAATATCTAGTATGGCTAGTTAGTTTGCAAGAGTGTTTGGGTGAGATTTAGCAATTTGGTTCCTGCATTAGTCTGTTTTTCATTACTGTAATGAAGGGCTTAAGGTAGGCTTACTTCATAAAGGAAATAGATTTATTTAGGTCACTGTTCTTGAAGTTCAAGGGCATGGTGGTGGCATCAGCTTGGCTCTGTGAAGACCCAGAGAATGGATGTGTGGGGGAGTGTAGGAGGAAGAGATCACATCACCAAACAGGAAGCCAGAGAGAAACTAGTGTCCCAAAATCCTTCCTGATCCCACACTCCCAATGACCTGAGAACCTCTCACTAGACCTTGCCTCATAAAGGTTCCATCACCTTCCAGATTGCCACAGTGGGGACCATGTCCCCACCACATGAACCATTAGGAACAAAGTCATACCACATCCAAAACCAAAGCGGTTCCCGAAACATACTTGCAAGCCAAGTGCTGTAGACAAAGGAAAATTATGAATTCCTTTAGCCAGACTCCTCCTAGGTCACATTCCCAAAGCGAGGGGGAGATAGAAGCAGAATGGTTACTGTTAGATCCCACTTCAAGTAGGGTGAGCAGTTTTTAAATTTTCCTCTGAAGTGTGATGAAGGTTCCTCCTCCCAGTTGTAGACCACTGCCATATGTTCTATTGAAAATTTGCCTTGATTTCTCCATTAACTGCATTAGAACATCACGACATTTTATTAGCCACCCCTGGTTATGAGATTACTTTGTTCTCATGTGAAGTGGAGCCCATGCTGTTTGAATGATGTCTTGAGGTGCGGGCCCCCTGGGAATTTTTAGGCGAGGAAGCGAGGCCCTACTATGTTTGAGTGCTTGAGACGTTGCTGTTATGTTTTATACATGCCGGCTCATCCTCTGCCCAAGAAAGTTCATTTGTGGGTGTGTTGGTCACAAAACACCTGAGATAATCCACTGAAGAGGAGGAAAATTTATTTGGCTCATGGTCTCAGAGGTTCCAGCACGTGATTGCTTTGCTCCGTTGTTTTTGGGCCTGTGGTGATGCATAATATCACGGTGGGAAGACATGGAGGAGCACAGCTGTTCATGACCGATCGACCGAAAGGAGAGGGAGAGGGAAGGACAAAGGGAGGGAAGGAGGGTGAGCATGCCAACCTCACGCAAGCAAGAAAGCACGAACCAGGGTCCCAGTGTCCCTCCACAGGCCTGCTTCTAGTCACCTAACTTCCTTTAGGCCCTACCTCCTAAAAGTCCCACCACGTCCCGACAGTGCTATAGACCGGAAACCAAGCTTTCAACATTCACCTTTATGGGACATCAAAAATCAAAACTATGTCAGCAGGGTTTTAAGTTACGTAAAGGTTTTGAAAGCTCACCTTCAGTAGCTGTTGCTGCTGGTGTCCGCAGCCACGTTATCAAGCAGCATTCCTGAGGACCTACCTGTCCAGCTGGCGTGAAGGTTCTCTATGCCTTCTCTCTTATAGACCCCCTTAAGAGGTAAGGTCTTTCATTCTGTCCCTTTGTTCCTTCCCTTTCCTAAGTTTTAGCCAATAATAAGGAACTTTAGCCTGCAGCTGTACCACTGTGGTGTCCGATCCCATCAGATATTGGAAGCTAAGCAGGGTCAGGCCTGGTTAGTCCTTGGATGGGAGACCACCTGGGAACACTAAGTGCTGTAGGCTTGGGAGACAGACCTGGCCACCCACTCCCAAAAAACAATCCGCCATTGAAAACCCTGTGAACAGCAGAGAAGCACTGACAATAGTGTTTCGCCTGTTGTACATAGGGTCTCTATGAGTCAGACACTGACTTGGTGGCACCTAACCACAACAAAGAACTTTACCAAAGATTTACAGGTATAAATGGCAGAGTTGGGGTTCAAACAGGTCTATCTGATATCAAGCCTGTGCCCTTGCTCACAGTTGTATGAATCAGTTCTGTAAAAGCTACTTCTTGAGGGATTAAAATTAAAATCATGTGGAGCATAAATATATGCAATCACTGTGTGCCAACCAAAACTAATTTTTAAAAAGCATGGAAGGAAGATGGCATTTGATTCCATGTTGGAGCATAGATTGGCCTTTAAGCCAGCAATGTATTAATAGGAGAAGATCACAGAACTGAAGGGTCTTGGAAGGCAAGATAGGACCCCGATCAGGCTGCTCCAAGCCTCTTCTGTTTCTATGTTGTGAGTGTTTAACATGAGGACATTTGCAAAGTCTGTGACTATAGGTGATGTGGGACCTTTTCTTGGATTATTATTCTATGAAAGAAAACACTAGAAGTAGAAAATAGGCAGGTGGAAATATTAAATATATAGTACGTTTTACAGGCTTTCAATATTTGAGGCATTTGAAAATTCACAGACAAAGCTCTTCAGCGTTTCTGCTGGAGGATTTTGGAAATCTTCTCGGAGTTAATGTCTGGGGGAATTAATAGAAACATCCTGCAGGTCTTAGCTCCAGAGGCTTTAATTTTGCTTTTGATTGTCAGGGGTCTGTGCTGCTGGAGGAAGAGAATGCTGATTTGCTAATGTGCGGGTCAAGGGTTTAATTCAGTGGTTTAGTTTAACTTGGATAGCCACTTTTCTCTCTGGCCTCAAGGTCGTGACATTGAGAGTGAGATTGAGCAAATAAAAAGAAAGTGCAGAGGAAAGGAGATTGGATTGATTAATTTTCCTGTAGAATTTGTTACTGCTGATTAATGTTAAATTAAAGAATAATAATGGCACTGTCTGGAAAACAGCTTGTAGGGGCTATTGAATTTTGCATTAGGATTGTCCTATACCTGATTTTTAATTTTAAGCTAAGTATCCAGGAACTAGTGTTGAGACACAATTCTGAAATTGCCAGACCTGTCCAGAGAGCATTCTGTGCTTCTCCTGAAGAGAAGAATTACTAACATAAAGCAAAGCCTGGGGCTGTGCCTGTCAAGGTAGGGTGGTTGTCCTGAAGGAGTTGGCCACCCCAACTTTCATGTTTTGATTCTGGAGAACTGTAAACCCCCGCCCCTGCAGTGATCTTTAGATGGCTACTTTTGTAACTTCCACAAAATTCAAATAAAATTATTTCTGCTACAACTGAGCTTTCAGCAGAATGGTGATATGATTATAGAGTTAAGTCAGAAAGACCTAAGTTCACATTTTCCTCCTTGCAACCTATTGGTATTTCCTCATAGCCCCAAGTTTTCTCATCTGGTAGTGAAGATATAAATACTTTCCAGGGTTCTGAGATACACAGTATTGGGCTCTATGAGTGACCATCACTGTCATTGCTGCTGTTACTGTTGCGGGTGATAGGAACATGGGATGCCTGCTGATGGAGTGGGAGAAGGACCTCGGAGCCCAGGGTCACAGGACTGAAGGGCCCTTGAGCAGGTGCTGTGGGCTATGATAGAGTCAAAGCTTTGAGGCGGTGGGAAAAGACATGGCCGTTGGGCAGCAAGAGGGCTGCTGTGTTGGCTGCTGGATCAGATTCGTGTTTCAGAAGGTGAGTCCAGGAGCGTGCAGGGAGATTGGAAACAGGAGCACGAGGCCACCCTTGTGTAGGTGGCAGATAGCGAAGGTCTAGGAAGTGGCCGTGGACGCGAGGGACGAGCTGGTCAGGAATGGACAGAAGGCAGAGCAGGGAGGAGCTGGATCAGGGAACTGTGGGGGGAGGGGGAGGAGTGGATCAGGAAAGAGTTACAGGTTTCTCCTGGGGGCAGATGAGTGAGTAGCGGCTTTATGAATGGATTCAGGGCTGTAAGGGAAGAGGAGCAAGTTGGTAGCAGACGGGGAAGGAGAGAGCGCCTTCCTCAGAAAGCTCCTAATTGAAACCCAGCTTGTTCCATGTTGTTTTTTTAAGTAATGATGGACCTTTATTATCCATTATTACCCTGACAGCTCAGATAAGTTGATAATGTTTCTGTGAAAAATCCTGGTGTGCTGATGCCACACATTTGGAACAGTAACTGGCACAGGACAGCTTCTGACAGCATGCGGGATGCATACGTGAACCATTCTTTTATGCTACTATTTCTTGAAAGTTATAAACCACAGCTCAACAGATATCCTTAGAATTCCCAATAAGATCGCAGACAACCTGAAGAAATTGGAAAACCAACCATTTCTTAAGGCCCCAGGTAGGAAATGAACATCACAAATTTAGATGATGCTTCTCTGACCTGTTACCTATTTTTCGTTGATGTCACGCCCAGGCTATATTTGCATTGGAAATAAAGAAGTTGTTTCCTGCTGTAGACCACTGGGCAAGGAACATTTTTTTTTTTTTTTTTTTTTATTAAGAAATAGATTAGGCGCATGCCTGTAATCCCAGAGGCTGGGGAGGCGGAGGAATGAGGATTGCAAGTTTGAGACCAGAGGCAGTCTGTGTAACTTAGTGAGACCCTGTCTCAAAAAGTAAAAAAATGGGCTGAGGGTGCAGCTCAGTATTCCAGCACTTGCAGACGATGCAGGCGCGAGGCCCTGAGTTCAACCCCCAGTACTGGAAAAAAAAAATCAGATTAAGAAATAGATTAAAACAATGTTACTTCTTTTGAGTCTTTCTGAGTAGGTATTCATCATTTCCAAAATTTTCCATGCCAAAGGACAGTGGAGTTAAATGGCAGGTGGTTTGGCAGTCAACCTGGTCATAAATTGATGGATGCAACTCCAGAGGGAGATGAGTTGGAATGAGAAGAGGGTTTCTGGGCTGCAATGCACCCGGCAGAGCATCGCCTGCCTCCATGGTACCCCGAGGGGGAGCGGCTGCAGGAGCTGTGGGTATAGATGTTGAGTGGGGCGGCTTTCTGCACAAATGAGCTTCTGGGCTGCTCCTCCGTTGGGATTTATGCTGTCCTCACGGGGCGGAGCTCGGGCGTCTTCATTGTTATTTTATAACGGAAGATGCTTTGTTGCTGTTGTGAAGAGCAGGAGCGATGCTCTGGGGCCAGCAGCCTGGCATCTGTTGGAGCCTCAGTGACCTGCGATGAGGTTGGCAACTGAAAGGCTGTAGGAGCTACCGGCCCAGGGAAGTCAGCTGCCTCTTTTCATGTTTTGGTTGCTCAGGGCCACGCTCCTGCAGAGCTCACCCAGCTTTCTGAGAACGATGTGGGTGTTGAACTAGAGCGTTCCGTGATGCCTTGTGTGGCTTTGCACCTCCTCCCTATCTCGAGAGACATTTTGTAGGCTTCACTACCTGTAATGTACATTGCTTAAGAATTAGACCTGTTTTTCTTCATTCTTCTTGTTGGTGTTCAGGCTGAACTAGGATTTTTTTTTTTTGTGGTACTGGGTGTTGAACCCAGGGCCTTGCGCCTGCATGCTCTGCAAGTGCTGGACCACTGAGCTGCGCCCCCAGCCCATTTTTTACTTTTTTTTGAGATAGGGTCTCGCTAAGTTATGTAGACTACCTCTGGTCTTGAACTTGCGATCCTCCTGCCTCTACCTCCCAAGCTGCTGGGATTACAGGCATGCGCTACTGCGCCCGGCTGAACTAGGATTTTTTAAAGAGTTTGTGTAAGTCCCCCACAGTAAGCTCCCATTCTGGTCAGTAGTGGAGACGGAGGACGCCACGTCACCAAGAACAAAAGGAAGAACACGTCACCATTGTTGATGCTGGTCTTCTGCTTTCCTAAGCCCTAGGTGCCACCAGGGCCGGTTGTATTGCAGGCCTCGGAGAGCCTTAGTGATGTTAGGACTTACCTTGGTGACGTTTGTCTCTGTGTCCTCAAACTCTATGATAAAAGGGGATGTGAGATAAACCAATACTGAAGCGAAGAACTGTTACTGGACAGGGGTTTATTAAAAGACAGGAAGGGAAATTAAGTTTCTGTTTTGGAAAAGAGCAGGTGGTTTGATCTGAAGCTGAAGGTGCACGTTTCCAGTTTAGTATTAGAAGAAAGTTTAATAAGTAATACATTTTCACTAAATAATGTAAATGTTCATTTAACTCTTTTTTTTTTTTTTTTTTTGTGGTACTGGGTGTTTAACCCAGGGCCTCACGCCTGCATGCTCTGCAAGTGCTGGACCACTGAGCTGTGCCCCCAGCCCCTTTTTTTTTTTTTTACTTTTTGAGATAGGGTCTAAGTTATGCAGACTGCCTCTGGTCTCGAACTTGCTATCCTCCTGCTTCCACCTCCCAAACCGCTGGGATTACAGCATGCACCACCGTACCTGGCGTTCCTAGTAATAGACGTTTTAAAGAATGGGTAATTACCTTCTTATGTCCAGCTGATTAATAGTCTCCAGGACATGGTGTTTAATTGCTTGCTTAATTGTGCCTCTCCTCCTCTAAATGGTAGAGATAGGAACACTTTTGTAGTCTTCTTTGAGAGGCTGGAACGAGCCATGTGCTAAATGTGTGTTGGGCAAAAAACTTCAGTCAATGTAGTAATGTGTAAAGCACACCTGGGTAGTGTTGGAAGGCTTGTGGAATCCTAAGAGATCAAGGCACGGTTCCTGCCACCGTCACAGTTAGCTGTGTGACCTGGGGTGAGCCCTTGAGCTGGACTTCTGGTTTCTTCATCGAGTACGTGGAAATGAAAGCACTTTCCTGACGGTGTGAGGATGAAAAGAGGCAGTGCGTTTTAGGTACGTGACACACAAGGCACCCACTCAGTGGCGGGTTCTTTCTCTACCCATGGAAGGTTCCCATATCCTGAGACAGGTGTAGATGAAGTGAGTCGAGTGCTCCAGGTCAGTGCCGCCCAGCTGTGGGGATCAGGGCAGGTTCTTAGTCTGACAGGTCGAGGATGGAGAGAGCTTGGATGTGTGGAGGGCAAGTTAGAGGCTGTGGAAGCACGAGAGCAGATGAAGAGACACCTGGGGGCCAGAGCGTCCGCACGTTTTCACCTTCATCCCTTGCTCATGTGCTTTTCTCCCCGGGTTCTGAGAGGGAAATGGGGGAGTTTTTTCATGAGATGTGTCCTATCAAGATTCGACTGTTTTGCCTCATTCCCTTTCTCTCTCCTATTTTCTTCTCCTCCTATTCCTAAAAATGACTGGACCTTACCTTGCCCATCTTTGGGTACAGCATTTTGGAGCATGGTATCTTTTGTCCAGAACATTCTAATTCTGTTATGACAAACAAACGAGTAGGCTATGTGTTCCGTTAGGGCAAAAATCACCTTCAAGTTCCATCTCCTCACAGAGCAGGTGAGGCAGGAATGAGTGCCGAATGAATGAATGAATGAAGAAAGAATGGAGCTTGCTCTATGTACCTAAGACCATGATTTTTTTCTTTCTTTTTGGTTTGTACATAGGTTCGCTATGAGTTGGACCCGACTTAATGGCACCTAACAAAAAGACTGAAGCTCATAATTTTTTTTTTTCTAGTACTGGAGGGTTGAACCCAGGGCCTTGCAGCTGAGCTACACCCCAAACCCATTTTTACTTTTAATTTGAGACAAGGTATCACTAAGTTGCACAGGCTGTCTCTGGCCTCAAGCTCGCGATCCTCCTGCCTCAGCCTCCTGAGTGGCTGGGTTTGTAGGCCTGTGTCACGGCACTCCGCTGAGGCTCATGATTTCTACTCAGTGTGAAGTGCTGTTAGCTGCTGTTAGAAACCAAGTCCTCCCCTTCAGTCCTGGGGTCACATGATCTGGCAGGGATCAGCCCACTCATGATACACCATACAGTGCAATAGCCCAGGCTGACCGCTGCTGTTAGAAAGGTCTGAGCGGAGGCAGATGTGGAAATGAGAGCTGAGTCATAGACAGCCATCTTTGGACCCGGGCAAAGTGTGGTTTATGGGGAGAGTGCGTAGAGAGAAGAAGTGATCACACACACGGGAGAGTTCTGTGATGTGTGTAGTTTACAGCCTCTGTATCCTATGCTGATAGGAAATATGCTTTGGTATTTGTGATACTTGTGATTTGGCTCGTTAAACCCCTCAATGTGTCCTCAGCAGTGGACTGGGAATCAGAGGGATACAAAGAGCTTCTTAATGCTCTGGGAAGTTTTCAATTTATAGGAAAACAAGACATAGAAATCCAAGCCATCTTTTCAGGCCTGTATCGGTCACCATTGCCATGAAGTTGTCCCCGCTGAAAACAGACCCTGAAGTTACCCATGCGTAGTTGGAAACTTGATTTAGCATCATCTTATATTATTTACTAATTGCTTCCGTGTTGGGTATTAGTCTTGATTTTCCTCCAGGTTGAATATTTGAGGTCAGGGAGTATGACTTGTTAATAAAATCATCCATGGATGACGGATGCTCACACAGTAAGGTGATTCCTGACGTTTCTGAATAGCGGTACTTGGCAGACATACTGTGTAAGCAGAGGGATCTTTCCGTTAATTTTCTCAGTGTTGAAGAGTTTATACCTTACAAAGCAGTTTGATTTGTAAAACAGTTTATATGTACTATTAATTTCATTAGGATCTGGAATAGATCCAGATCTGTTTAACAATTTAATTATGGTGTTCAGTTGCATTTTCTTATTTATTTAACATTACTTCTAAATTCTTAAAGCCTACTGATCTATAATACCGAGTAATACGTTTTTCTACTTGATTATCTAGATTTTGCCATCCTGAGAGACAATGAGATCCTTCCTTCCTTTCCTTCCTTTTTTATTTTTCCTTTTTTTTCTTTCTTTCCTATCCTTGTGTTGACGTGAAACTAATGTTTCATGTATATATTGAAATATATCTGTGTGAGCTCCTTTGGTATAGCTAGATCCTATCTAATATACCGAGGGCTGGGAGTTAGCTCAGTTGGTAGAGCACCCCCTCTGCAGTCTCTGAGGTCCCGAGTTCGATTCCCAGCACCACAAAAACAGGAGAAGGATGTGGCAATCCACTCCTGAGGCAATCCTGAAACAATCAGCCATTGAAAACTCTATAATGGTCACTATGAGTCGGACACGACTTGATGGCACCTAAATCTGCCAACTCCAATCACGTGGTAGGGGCCCCCTGGAATGTTCTTCTGTCAGAATGTTCTCCCTTTGGAAAGGAGTCCAAGATGGGACAATTGCCCATTGAGGGGCAGGATGGGGGTACTCTGTCATGCTGCTGGCCATCCCTGAGATCAGCCACGTGCCTCCGATGACAGCTGCAGGGTAACAGTTTCTACAATGGGACCGAGGGACAGCTGCTGTCCTGTTTCATTTTGGTGCCTCTCCTGCTGCCTGACATGGGTGACGCCCATGGAGCTGAATGGATGCAGGAGCTTGGGCTGCCCCCTGGACCCGCTGTATGGTGAGAGGTTGGGTGTGCTGTGTGCAAACTGGGGCTATGACGTTCCCCTGGGGAGGGGAGATCCAGCTTACTCTCTGCGTGGGTCATCTCTGCATCAGGCGTTTGTCACTTTGTATGGAAGGTTAAGATAGGATAATCAAGTCACCACATAATCTTTACTGGTCTTCTATTTGCCAACAAGTCCTCTTACCCCCATGGATAACCTCAGCCTCTATCCTTGTTGTTGTTGTTGTTAGGTGCTGTCAAGTTGTGTCCGACTCATAGTGACCCTCATAGGGTTTTCAATGGCTGACTGTTTTGGGATTGCCTTGGGAGTGGATTGCCACGTCCTCCCATTTTTTGTGGTACTGGGAATCGAACTGGGGACCTCAGAGACTGCAGAGGCGCTCTACCAAGTGAGCTAAATCCCAGCCCGCCTCTATCCTTAGGGGTTTTAAAAAAGAAAATAGAGATAACTAGGGGTGCAGTGTCCAAAACCTGCTTTACATGTAACAGACGCGCTACAGTTTGGGTCTGGAACGTCCCCCAAAGGCTCCCTGTTAAAGGTTTGCTGCTCAGATTGGCACTCTTGGGAGGTGCTGAACGCTTTAAGAGGTGGGGCCTGTGAGAAGTCAGGTCATTGGACGGCTGCCCTCCCAAGGGATTGTGGGAAGCGGCTCTCCTGCTCTCTGCTTCCTGGCCGCCATGAAGTGAGGAGGTCCTCTTCTGTGTGCTCCTACCATCATTGTACTGCCTGGCCCCTGGCCCCAGGGCATCAGGACAGCAGACCTGGAGCGCAGCCTCTAAGACTGTGAGCCAAACAAACCTTTCCTCTCTTAAGTTGATCGGTAATGCAAAGCTATTGACAGAAGACACATAATTTGGACTTAAACATATTTGTGAGGACAATCAGCACTTTTAATCTTAAACATCGGCCAGCAGTTTCTACGTTTTGAGTTTAATCATAAACTGGCCAACAGTTTCTACCTTTTGAGTGCTGTTTCCCGTCAACATAGTGTTTGGGTTATGTAATAAAAGTTTAGTAGAATTCTGATAGGAAATGATATTATAAGTTGTAAGAACCCACAAAAACGACTCTTTCTAAACTTTTGAAATGGCATAAGATACCATGATGCTCCAACATCCATCTGAGTATTCTAACGATCTGTGGAACGGGTGGCATGCATGATAGCATATTTTTTTCACTTTTAAATAAGTGGTATTATCAGATAGCGTAGTTGCAGAATGAAAGGTCTGAAAAGCAATTGCTGCAGACTTAACTTTTTAGCTGGGTTTGGTTTGGCATTTGTAATGCATGTTGTTATTGTTAGGTGCCATGGAGTTGGGTCTGAGTCATAGTGACCCTGTGTATGACAGGAAGAAACACTCTCCGACACTGGGCCATGCCAGCACTATGTCAGTGCTTCTCTGCCATTCCTGGGATTTTCAGTGGCCGATTATTTCAGGATTGCTGCTGGAGTGGATTGCCACATCCTTCCCCCATTTTTGCTGTGCTTACTGGGGATCGAACTGGGAGCCTCAGGGAGCGGAGGGCAGCACTCTACCAAGTGAGCTAAACCCTAGCGTCATATTACATAGATGTTGTTGTTGTTGTTAGGTGCCGTCAAGTCGGTATCCGACTCATAGCGACCCTCATAGGGTTTTCAGTGGCTGAGTGTTTCGGGATTGCCTTGGGAGTGGGTTGCCATGTCCTTCTCCCATTTTTGTGGTGCTGGGAATTGAACTTGGAACCTCACAGACTGCAGCGCAGTGCTCTACCAACTGAGCTAAATCCAAGCCCTTTACATAGATAGATATGCTATAAGATTGGTTTGGCATTTGCATCACATAAATATGCTATAAAAGCCCCTTTGCCATTTCAAAAACATACTACTCCACAAAGATAATTTTTAAAAGTCCTTAAAGGTTTTCCTTTCAGTAAAAAAGGAAGAAAAGGAAGGCAGGCATGCAGGAAAGAAGAGAACCGAGATTTGGTGGCTCTGTTTTGTGAACACTGTCGGCCTTGTAGTGTGTAAGTGCTGATAGGCTAATTTTTGAGAGGAGGATGCTTTGGTCAAGGAGCAGGCTTTGGTCCCCTGACTGAAGAGATGTGCCAAAGTAATGTTTCTCTGACTTTTATGTTCAGAGATTGTTAGGGGTTATGAAGAGCTATTATTTATGTAGATTTTATCTATGGGTGTTTTTTATGATGTTAAAAGTTAAAAATGAGAATTAACAACATTCATTCATTAAAACAACAAATGCACTGCATGATTAATAAGCAGCATACTTTTATAAGCGTAAATGAGAGTGGCATTGTTTCACTTTTGTTTTGTCAAATACCTAACGTTTGGCTTCATGGAAGACCACCGGATTCTCCCGCCTGCTTGTGCTTGAGTGTGTCATACGGTATTCAATGTGGTTATTTGTGGAAGTTTGTGAAGAAAACAGCCCACCGGGCCTGTGGTGGGAAGCGAGGACCCCTGGTAGCCCCAGTGGTCCTTGTCAGGCTAAGAACATGCCTCGTGACTCTAATTCATACATTGCTGCATTTAAAAACTTTATTGTATGCAATTTGACAAAAAGTTGCTGCCCTTAAAAGCTTCAGGCTTCATATTATCGAAAGAACATGACAGATCGAATCCATTCGAATTAATCCATTTGCAGGTGGCGTGGACTATAATTCAGAGTGCCCTTATTTTCACGTGTTTAGTAAAGAGGTGGGAGACGGACCTGGCAACCCACTCCCAAAATCAGTCCGCCATTGAAAACCCTATGAACAGCAGAGAAGCTCTGACAGTACTGTTTCTCCTGTTGTACATAGGGTTGCTATGAGTTAGACACTGACTCGATGGCACCCAACAACAACAGTAAAGAGGGAGTTCTGCCGTCTGGCGTGGCTGGGGGACGCTTTTCAATTAGGGGAAGTGGGATGTTGTGCAATGGGGACATAGTGTTTCCCCGGGGCATTGTCAGGCCAGTTGGAAGGATGCACTGCAGTGACCGTCTCCTGGGCTGCGGGGCTCTTCCCTCTGTACAGTCACTGCTTCCCCGGGGGCCTCATGTGGCTGCCAAGCAATCTTAGCCTCTGCAAGGGCCAGGGGCTTCACGCCTGGCATAGAAGTCCTTTCTACACAGCTGCTTCAGAAGAGACAGGAGGCAGGCGTTGCTGCTCATCCCTTGTAGGCAGCCCGAGTCCCCAGATGTTCAATGTTGTCAGGGTTATTTACTCATTACTGAGGTGACCAGGTTGAGCAACAGCTACCAATGGCCGAGTCTTTAACTTTTAATGTTGCACTGAAATTATACAACCACCCCATCATAGCTGTCTGCCATGTGCTAATTTGGGGAACCCATGGGGACCTCGAACCCACCTTTGACCCCATCCCTATGTGCAGTGTTAACCAGGGGTCCTTCCTTTCTCAATCTTGTAAGGAATATGCCATGCCACGCTCCAAATACGAGCTTTGCCTTCCAAGTTGAGGTGCTTCTGACATGCACAGGGGGTGTGCTCTGCATTCCAGGCTCCTGGGCTTGCCAGGAAGCCCTGGAATAGTCATACCCATTGTTGTTGTTGATGGGTGCTGAAAAGTTGGGTCTGACTCACAGCGACCCTGTGTACAAAAGCATGAAACATTCACTGACACCACCATGCGTATGATCTTTTTTTTGTGTTTGAGCTCATTGTTGAAGCCACTGTGTTTCTTCTCATTTTGAGTCATGCCATATCAGCAAAAGGGGGTCCTAGGGGCTTTACTACTTTCTCATCATCAAGGTGGACCCCTCACGAGTCATTTCTTGAATGCCTTCCAGCCTGGGGGGCTCATTTTCCAGCATTCTATTTGGCACTGCTTCTATGCTATTCTCTGCTATGGCTAATTGTTTCAGGAGTGGGCTGCCGGGTCCTTCTCCCTAGTCTGTCTTAGTCTGGAAGCGCAGCTGAAACCTGTCCACCATGGGTGGCCCTGCTGGTATCTCAGATACTGGTGGCGTAGCTTTCAGCATCCCAGCAATGTATGAGCCCCCACAGCACAATAAGCTTTATCTGCCTATCTCCTGGCTGTATTTTTATTATGTTGATGCTGGCCTTTGTTTAGGTTAAAGTAAGCAATGCCCACGTAACTGATCCCCTTTACTCTACCTCTTTTTATGAAGTGCTGCTTTCCTGAAGACACTGTGTTCTCCAGGCAGATGTTCGCTGGTGGTGGTGGGTGGAGACTGGTCTTTCCTTTGGAAAGCTAGAGATGAAAAGAAGGAGCTGGCATAGCTACATTTTGCTTAGTTCTCCGGCTTGCTGGCTTTACCGTCGAGACCTGGCCCAAGGTGAGCGCTCTATAGAGTTTGGATGGAACACATCACCTTTGGAGCCTGCCCTGTGCACACAGACTTGAAGGAGGCTGGCTAGGGGACAGGGCGGTCTCCAGGCCCTTGCTGCCTGCCCAGGTTGCTGATGGAGGCTGGCACCTGGCTCTACATTTGGTCTTGCCCAATTAGAAGTGTAATTTCCTTAGTGTCCTGGAGTTAGTGAGACTCTTGTCTCAAGGCTGGCAAGCCCACAAGAGACAGGAATAGCTTTGCAATGCTGACGGGTGACTGACGCTGAGTGGCATCGCTGAGCGGGCTGGACCCTTGCAGCTGCCCAGCTGCGGACATGGCGGGCCACCCTGCGAATTCATTCATCAGCCAGCCAGTCTGGGCTCTTGAGGCATCCTGTGTACAAGATCTGCATGCTAGGGTGGGCTGCGGAGGAGCCTGGGTGCCGGTGTGGGCAGAGCACAAAAAAGGAAACTCCAGATGGAGATGGTCCTCTGTGGGGGTGAAGGAGGAAGCTGGGCAGGTGGCCGCCACGGCTGGGTCCCACAGCTGCCGTAGCTGAAGGGCGCTTAGTGAACTTGGAATCGAGGACCCTGTGACTCCCTGCCTTTCCAATAGACACACAAGCCATCGAAGGTGGTCTTGGTATCTTTGTTCCCAATTTTCTTCCTTTTGCCTCCCATATCTCACTCTCGAAAGGCAATCTCGTCCCTCCTTTTTCTCCCAAATCTATTGGGCATCTCTGTAGCTCCTGTCCATCCCCCGTGTGTCTATGATGATGCGTTTAAAATTATGAAATAATCCTTTTCTTTTTAGGAAGATATTTCATAGAATTATTTCCAAGCCAGTGATTTTAGCTTTGATGCCGTTTGCTCACTTTTTTTATTGTTCCCGGAATGGGTGGACAAATGGGGCAGGCAGGACAGGGAGCCGAAGCGGTGGATGGGAACAGCGGAAGATAGTTTCAGGGGAAAAGTCTTAAGTTGTAGTAACAGATTCTTGGGCGAATTCCTGCTGATCAAATAGAGACGAAAGTTCTTCAACTGGGTCAAAAGATCAGAATTGTTTTTCCTTTTGCTTGCTTCCTTTGAAAACTGTAGAGACAGATGTATGAGTTAGGGATTTTTGAGAGTAACAAAAATTGGGCCCTGACTTCCTTTGGGGTGCAGTAAATGATGAGTGGTCTACCCTCCATTATACAATGCTGTTTAATGGTTTTTTTTTTGTGTGTGTGTGGTACTGGGGGTTGTACCCAGGGCCTCACAATTGCATGCTGTGCAAGTGCTGGACCACTGAACTGTACCCCCAGCCCATTTTTTTACTTTTGAGACAGGGTCTCGCTAAGTTATGCAGACTGCCTCTGGTCTCGAATTTATAATCCTCCTGTCTCTGCCTCCCAAGCCGCTAGGATTACAGGTGTCTGCTACCATGCCCGGTTGTTTAACATATTTTAAATAGCGTTCCTTCCTGCAGTATTAAAGCTCCCGAGTGGAACCTGTGTGAGGATGATCTGCATGCCCTGCGTGCCAGGCGGGGCGTGTCCTCCTTTAGCCTGCTGGCTGCTCGTCAGTATCTGTTTCTAGGGGGCTGGTCCCACTGGGTCAAATGGACCCCGGGAACTCAGTTTCTTATGGATCAGTGCATTGTGTGCCCTGAAAGACACGGTTCTCTCAACAGCTTCTACCGCCTGCTTGGATGCTATTTGTCAGCAGCCTCTTGCAGATAATATTAGGCAGCACCAAGAAGATAATATTAGGCAGCACTTTCTGCCTGAATGTGTTTGGAGGCAGAAAGATGAGCATTCTATGTTTTGATGCATAGGGAACATTTGTAAACATGGATGGTGCTTTTGAGATTTGTGACTGGCTCTTGTTCACAGTAGAATTTAAGCTGAATTCCCCAAGTGGTAGAGTCCAGATTTTTAAATTATTCATATTTTTTTTGCATGTGTGAAAATATAGTAAGTGAAATTAGCTGTATGTTTTGAAATGCATGAACATAGATAACACAGTTAACCACTGAGAAACAGATAAGATCGCACAGGTACTTTATTCATTAGACATGTTGCATCATTGAGTCATGTAATGCGTATTTAAGAAAGCGAAGTGATCCTCTGGAACTCCTACCTTCCGTGTTGGCAATTGGCCTTAATAGAGCATTTGCAATTCTCGTAACAAACTGTACTGCAGTGCAGAAGGGCTCATCGAGCTTAGAGCGTTTGCGGCCTCACCTGTCAGCTTAGAGAGGAGACAGTGAAAACATCAGAGTGTACTTGTTGGCATCTAGCATTGCAGGTTCAATCTCTGTATAGAGGGACCTAACAAGGACATCAGCAGTCACAAGAGGGGGCATTTGGCATGAAGTTGCGTAGATGAAGTTAAGCGCTTTTGTTTGGGTTTGCACAAAAATAACGCCGAAAAATGATGAAGCAGCAGAAGATAGCTAACAAACAGAACCGACCTGCTTGCTGCAGATTGGCTACTAGCGCTTAGCATTCTAAGATCATCCCAAAACAAGTCCGTCACCAAAGGCTTTTAATTTGATTTTGCAGGCAGTGCTTTGTTGAATATTTGATGAAACGGACTGTCTCGCTCCGCAGGGGTGGTTGCTGTGAGTCTGTGCTGGCAGCTGTAGGAGTCTGTCCTCTTGGAGAATTCCAGAGGTGGTTTCTCTGGGGAAGTGGAAGCACGATTATTCCGATCAGATGGGCAGGCCCCAGAGCGATAGGGGGACACGCAGAGTTTCCTGCCTTCCAGTAAAAACCGCAGCGCTCCTAACGTCCACCAGGGCAGTGGCTGGGCTTTCCATCGAGGTCCAGGAGCTGTCCAGCACCTTGCCTCTGGTGAGGGCCATTTTGCTGAGTAATACCTCCAAGGACGATGGTGAGGAGATCCCTTTATTTGCAATAACTTTTCGACTTGGTGAATAGAATAGCCTGGTCATTCTTGCCTATAGGGCAGAGAGGTAAGCAATGCAGGTATCCATCCGTAGTGTTCTTTACATACGGGAATAAGTACATTTCTGGGCTGTCAGTTTAGAGGGTAAAGTTTAAAGAAAGTTTGCATGCAAGGAGCCCATTGTTGAAGGCAGTAGATTTTTGGAAGAAGCTCTCTGTCTCTTAAAGCAAAAAGCCAAATGACAACAATTTTTTTCCCTCTGATCCTCATTGCCAACTGGAGGCTGATTTGCTGGGATTCTGATCTCTGAAGGGCGGTAATCCTGGGGGGAAGGCAGCTGGCCCCCGGTGGCTCACAGCGCATCTGGGAAAGGCCTTTTATGTCACACAGTTCATCTGTAAATAAATGGTCAGTGTGGACTCTGCCTGGGATGAGGGGGCCTGGGTGGGGTGGGAGGGGAAAGGGGGAAGGAGAGGGAGAGTGTGCTTTAAGGACTTTGTGTTAGATTTTTGACACCATATTTCTTCTTTGAGTGCTTTATTGGATAGTGATTAACTTTGATGGGTGTTCTTTGTCTTCTCATAACTCTGCCTGTTAAAAATAGAGTCTGCTGTTTCTTAAGAAGCCTTTTATGAAGCTGGTAGACTTCTAAGCCCTCTGCTTTTCTGCTGTGTCTTCTCTGTGGCCTTTCTCTGAGAGGAACGTTCATGCTTCCCCGAGGATGGAGGTGAAAAAATGTCTGACCCATGATATGGGAATAATAGTTTGGGGGAAAAAGCAGTTTTGAAGGGGTAAAGAGATTAGAAATATTTAGGTTTTTGTACTTAACTGTGTTGGGTGAGAGGAGAACAGAGTTGGGTGCCGTGCCATGCTGTGTTTTCCCACGTAAAATGCTCCACCTTGGCTTGGAGATTTCATGGTCAAAGCAGTTTTGACTTTTGATATTTTCGGATGTTGATTTAAATGCGCTAGGAATATTTCAGCCTCTGCTCCCTGTGGGTTACTTGCTGCAGGAAACAACATGGTTACTGGTTCTGTTTTTGTTCTCTTTTATTTTATTTTTTTAATCAAGCAAAAAGAACAAGGTTGCTGAAAGGTCTCACTTGAGACATTGTATTCCATGGCTTCCCCCCCCATCTTTGTGTCTTCCATAATTAGAATAGGAAACTTTGTATGTCAGGGCGATTATTCTTCTCTTTTGGTAGTGATAGGATGAGTGCCTGTTATTGCATAAAATACTAAGTTGTTACTAAGTTTTCGTTAATGTGAACATGAATTCATCATCTTCCAAATGTCATCTAATCAGATTCTAATTTACTTTCCTCCTAGACAGCAAAAGATCATTTTGTTTTCGTCTTTGCTTCTGATACAAATGGGATGCTGCATGGGATTGTCTGTTTACTGGGTGAAATATGTTTTTAATTTCTTTCTGGGTCTTAAAAAATCTGACTGGAATTTTGATTTCACATTTCTAAATGTGTAATATACTTGAAATATCTTAAGCAAAAAAATGGTGAAGTAAGCAGATCTGCTTGGAATTCCAGAAATAATTACCATGTGTACCTAAATACAGTTTTATCGTATGGATAACTTATATAGGCATGATATGCTGTTGAGTGAAAATTCTAAGGATGCATTCCACTTAAGATCCTACCTTTTATGGATTATTAGATGCCACATAAAGCTTTATATTTAAACATTTCTCTAAAATTAGCTGTTTAATATGGATTTGGCTGTAATTGGATACCTTTTTTCTTCTTTCATCCATTCATTGAATGATTATTGTATAAATTAAGTATTCTGGGTGCTGAGGACTCAGTGGTGAAACAAATAGCTAAATGTCCTTCTCTCTTGAAGTCTACCTGGGAAGATGGGGGGAACTCCAGCAATTAGGTAAATAAGGTTATTATAGATCGGGCAATGTTTTGAAGGGAAAAAAAATACCCACATAATGGAAGAGAGAACAACATGGAATTTGGAGAGAGGGAGAGCGTTTAGGTAGGTTGACCAGATTATTCTTTTCTGTGGATGTGCTCTTTGGCTTGAATCATGAACCATGGAAAGTGATCCAGCCCTGGAAAGGTCTAGGTGATGGGTCTCCACTGAGAAGTAGCAGGGGCCTAGAGCCTGGACAGCTTGAGGGAGGCACACGTGCAGTGTGTGAGTGGGGGACAGGAGGCGGGGTTGCAGATGAAGGCTCCTATGTGACATTGCTCAGCGGTTATTCTGGCCAGTTCTCGTCCCATTGTCTGGGTCATGGCGTCGCCGGCATAAGACCCGTGGACTAATTACAGAACGCGTTGCGGTGGGAGGAACCACCTTTGGGGTTTACAAGGATATATATATATATATCCTATATATATATATATATATAATTTCATTTTGCCATGAGAACAGGCTTTAGAAAATCTGTACAGTAAATATTTGTTCAGGTGCTTTGTGAGGACACAGGAAGGACACACTCAGAAACGAAGGAAACCTTTCTACAGACGTGGGAAATCTCTCAAAGCTGCACTGAGCCGGTGCCTGTGGCTTACGGCCAGCCGGTGCCTGCGCGGAGCTGGAGGGAGAGAGGCCCGGAGTGGACCGCAGAGCCTGCCCTCACGCAGGAGCACTGCTGGAATACAGAGTCCCCGGAGGCGGAGGGCGGCGTGGAGGTGGAGGTGTGGAAGCGGGTGGAGGCCTGTGTGCAAAGCCAGTGCTGCTCCGTCTGTGTTCTAAGTCTTTCTCCTTCTTGGGCCTTCCAGAAGGGATATTGATTATGGTAGAGAGGAGAACGAGGCCAGCTGGGGGGGCTTTTTTGAACACCCACCTTCTTAAGAAGAGGAGGTCTGAAAACACTTGGCTTAAAAATATCAGCAACGACGTGAACGGTGTATGTGCTAACTGCCAGATGAGTGGTGCAGACCTGCGGTTTCTGGAGGCAGGGGACCTTCTCATTTCAAGCCTACTTCCCGCTCTTCTAGAGCTCTCTGTGCTGGTCCTGGGTGTGACACGTCCAGAGTTCACGGTAATGCTTGGATCACGATGGCTCTGATTTATCTTCTCCATTCCGTATATACTGGGCTGGGATTGAGCTCAGTTGGTAGAGTGGCTGCTCTGCAGTCTCTGAGGTCCTGGGTTCAGTTACCAGCACTGCAAAAATGGGAGACAGACGTGGCAATCCCGAAACAATCAGCCATTGAAAACCCTATAAAGATCGCTATGAGTCGGACACGACTTGATGGCACCTAACAACAACAACAACAACAACAATTCCATATGCCTGCTGCTGCTTTTTTTTTTTTTTTTTTTTTTTTTGGCGGTACTGGGGGTTGAACCCAGGGCCTTGTGCTTGCATGCTCTGCAAGTGCTGGGCCACTGAGCTGCACCCTCAGCCCATTTTTTACTTTTTTGAGACAGGATCTTGCTAAATTACGCAGACTGCCTCTGGTCTTGAACTTGGGATCTTCCTGCCTCCTCCTCCTGAGCCGCTGGGATTACGGGTGTGTGCCACCGCGCCTGGCTATGCCTGCTTCTTTACTGTGGGTTAGAAACTCTCCCTGCTCAGCCTGCCTGTTCAGATCTTGGTAATGAGCCATTCACACTATCAAAATATTATCACATATTATCTGGAGACAAATAAGAATCTCCAAGACTCCTCTAGAACTTATTATTCCGCAACTGCCTTCCTCAGGATTCTCTAATTGTCTGGTGCAGTGATTCAGAAAAAGGCTGCAACGGAGTCATCTGCCCTGGCTTCATTGTTCCAGATTTTCATGATGCAATGAAGAAGTTGCCTTCGCTTCCCAGACGGGTGGGAGATGATGAAGCTCTGTGCAAACTGACAGAATTTCTCAGCTGCTGGATCCATGCTTTTGCTCATGGGATGCACTGCTGGGTCCCCAAGAGGTTAAAAGGAGTTCTTATTCTTGTAAACTTTCTATGTCCTGGACGTTGGCCCTGTTTGCCTTAACGCTAGTGTTTGCTAAGTGGCAGGTCCTCTTAGCTGTGCCCTTAAAAGTATGCAGTCCTTGGAGAAGAGAGTGGCAAATTAGTCGGAGTGCCTGGCTTCGGAGATCTCGCCTCTCACCAGGCCTTTTTGAACGTAATTAAATTATAGTGTGATTTTTTTCTATTAGGCAGAGCTCTTTCTCTTTAACAAAGTTCTTAACACAAAGTCATAAAAGGTGGATTTAATCAATGAGCACCTTCTCTAGACTGAGTTTTGTTTGCTGTTGGATAGGTGAAGTGTGTTATGCTTCCCAGGCCTGGATCCAGACAGACAACTTTGTATCAGTAACCTAGGGTATTTTTTTTTTTTTAATCAAGAGAACAATGTGCAAACTGGTTACCACCTATGAGAAGCGTTAAGAGGTCAGAGTTCCTAGAGGAGTAATGTTACCTTGTTTGCAGACCATTGTACACATCGAACAAAAGAGTTGATAATTAAAAAATGTTATTTTTCATCTTAAATACCTGTTTTGATTCCACTTTCAAGAGGAAAGGCAGTTCTCCACTAAGTAGAACCACACCCCCCTACCCCTTTGACAACTGAAAAACTGTTGCTGTTGTTGTTAGGTGCCATTGAGTAGGTGCCTGACTCATAGTGACCCGATGTACTATGGGTGAAACACTATTGTCATATTGTCAGTGCTTCTCTGCTATTCATAGGGTTTTCAATAGGGGATTGATTTTTGGGAGTGGGTTGCCGGGTCTGTCTTCCAAGCCTACAGTATCTGTTCCCAGGTGGTCTCCTATCCAAGGACTAACCAGGCCTGACCCTCCTTAGTTCCAGAGACATGATGGGATCGGACACCACAGTGCTATGGCTGCAGGCCTAAAAAAATGGAATACCTTTTTTAGGATGGGGAGAAAGAGATCCAAAAAGTGAGGAAATCTTTCCAAATTTACTGCACTTTCTTTTGCCCCAAGATGCTTCTGAAAAAACTGGAGTTTTGTGGGTGTATTTTCTTATTGTGTGCACCGCGGAGAGCCAAAGGGACTTTTGGTGTCACGTGACAATGGTTCCTGAGCTTCTGGCTGGTGGGAGAGTCAGGATTTGGAATCCGATGGTCCTGTTTTCTGGAATAGCCACTTGCATTATGCCACACCCTAGGCAGAGTGATGGGTGGGTTTCTATCCCGGTGACGCGTTCT
>VMDO01010117.1:38332-73455 GCA_007922755.1 Pedetes capensis
CTCCTCCTCCTCCTCCTCCACCTCCTCCTCCACCTCCCCCCCTTCTTCTTCCTCTAAAAACAGCTGCTATGAAGGCATGATTGACCTGCATTTTTAAGTGAGGAAAAGACTCAGAAAGATTAATCTGAATCTGGATAGCTGGGGAGAGATGCTGTGAAGGACACAAGCTACTCTTTCGCTCAGCGGCTTTGTACGTGCAGACAGTGTTAGACTTAAGCTGCGAAGATTTAAGAGGAAGCAGCGGCTGGTTTTGTGTGCGTCTTGCTTCATGGCGAAGGGCTTCCCTTGGAGTTTGGGGCTGAAGACAATAGGTTTGGGCTTGGTCACTGCTGCTCCTTACCTGCGTGCCGTCACTGATCCGTCCGCCAAAACCCGTAGTCTGTTTTCTGTCACTGTAACTACATACCAGACTGGGGAATTTGTAAAGACAAGAGGTTTATCTAGCTCATGGTTCTGTGAAGTCCAAGAGCGTGGTGCCTGCATCTGCTCGGCCTCCGGTGGCGGCCTTGCAGCGGCTGGGCAGAGGGAGCAAGCCAGAGAGAGCTTGCTTTTATGACAGAGCCTCTCCCTCCATAACCCATGAGCCCACTCATTCATTAATCTGCAAATTGATACACCATTCATAGGGCGGAGCCCGAGGGACTCAGTCGCTTCTTGACCACGCTACTTCTTCCTATCTCTTCATATGTCACAACAGGATTAAATTTCAGCTTGAGTTTTGGTGGAGGCGTGCACACCTTAGTCAAACCTCCATGTCCTCATTTGTAAACCGAGGACAGTGATACCTAGAACCCACGTCCCTGGCTTGCAGAGGGTATCTCAGGAGACGTGTGTATGGCAATCAGAAGAAGCTTGCCCACGGCCAGCACGCTGTCATGGGGAGCTGGTGATGTTGTTAAGTTTCTTACTTGCAAAAGCGTGCTGGCCATTAACCGAAGAGAAGTGTCTGAGAGAGTAACCGAGTTGTGTGACAGTCTTTTGCCTTGCGGTGACTGGTCTTTCTCCCTGCATGTTTAATTTCTACATGGATGGACCTGGGTGTAGGTGTATACACCTATCACTATAAATGCCTATCTTGTTGAGTGCTCTCAAGTTGGATCTGACTCATAGCAACCCTATGTACAACAGAACAAAACACTCCCCGACATTGTGCCATGCACATAGTCTTCCTGTGTTTGAGCCCGTTGTTGCAATCAGCGTGTTTCTTCTAATTTTGAGTTATGCCATATCAGCAAAAGGAGGTCCTAGGGGCTTTACTTCATTCCTGTCATTAAGGGCGACTCTACTTTGAGGAGGCAGCTCTTCCCCAGTCATTTCATGAATGCCTTCCAACCTAGGGAGCTCATTTTCCGGCAGTGTATTTGACGCTGTGTTTCTCTGCTACTCAGAGGGCTTTTTCCATGGCTAATTATTTTAGGAATGGGATGCCAGGTCCTTCTCCCTAGTCTGTCTTAGTCTGGAAGCTCAGCTGAAATCTGTCCACCATGGGTGATCCTGCTGGTATCTGAGATACCAGTGGCATAGCAACACGCAAGCCCCACGGCACAACAAGCTGACAGACACGTAGGGGAAATGCCTATCCACACATGTACAAAGGCACTTTTTATGCATGCCCAATAGGCATTGGAAAACAGGACAGAAGCATTAAAAGAGCTTGACTTTTCTGATAAAAGATTAGCTAAATAGAATAGTTATTTTTACTTAATTTTAGCTGGGATTTAGCTCAGTTGGTAGAGTGCTGCGCTGTAGTCTCTGAGGTCCTGAGTTCAATTCCCAGCACTGCAAAAAATGGGAGAAGGGCCTGGCAATCCACTCCCAAGGCAATTCCGAAACAGTCAGCCATTGAAAACCCTATGAAGGTCGCTATGAGTCAGATACCTAACAACAACCTAACAACAACACCTAACAACACCTAACAACAACAACAACAACTAATTTTAAAAAGATAGCTCAAAAGATACCTGAAGTATGCAAATTTCTAAAAATTTCATTTTTTTTCAATCTGATTAAGTATTTCAACAGAAATATTTAATGAGGTTGCAAGGGTTGGGGTTTAGCTCAATTGGTAAGAGTGCTGCTCTGTGTGCTCCGAGGTCCTGGGTTTGATCCCTGGCACCACAAAAATGGGAGAAGGACCTGGCGGCCCACTGCCAAAGCAATCCCTAAATGATCATCCATCGAAAACCCTATATAGGGTTGCTGTGATTCAGACCGGACTTGATGGCACCTAACAATAGCAACATTTAATTGGGTTAGAGACAGGTGCATTTATACTAAATGAGTGTGGCCTGGAGTTCTCCTGGAGTTTCTTCAGCTTTAATCTGTCCTCAGATTGTTGTTGTTGTTAGGTGCCGTCCAGTTGGTGTTGGACTCATAGCGACCGTACATACAACAGGCAAAACACTGTTGTCAGTGCTTCTCTCCTGTTCATAGGGTTTTCAGTGGCAGATTGATTTTTGGGAGTGGGTTTCTGGGACCATCTCCCAAGCCCACAGTATCTGGTGTTCCCCGGTGGTCTCCCATCCAAGTACTATCCAGGCCTGACCCTGCTTTGCTTCCGAGATCTGATGGGATCGGATGCCACAGTGCTACAGCTGCAGGCGTCCTCAGATTAGTGGTAAAGAAATAGTTAAACAGTCTGTTTGAATTAAGGTCAGCCTGGTGTACAGACCTTACGTGATCTGGTTTCTTGCGTTGCTTTGAAAGGTGTCCCGCTCAGTCGCTTTCTCCTAAATTAGGCTCTGTTCTAGCTGAACTTTGATTTCAGATTTGTATATATTCTTTCTTCCTATCTGCCTGCTCCCTGCCACCCCAGCCTCACTCTCCATCCTGCTAAGGCCTATTTACACGTTTGTGACTTGGCCATCCCCTCTCTGGGTGCCTTCTCTGGTCTCCTTCACTCTTTGGGGCCCACCTCTCCCTGTGATCACTCCCAATACATGGGTTGCAATGGCCCGTTCATTCGGTTCTTTGTTTTTCCCTTACCCTTACTCTGAGATTTGCCAATCTCAGGAGCTCTCTGATACCCTGACTCCTTTTTCAAATCGTGGTCAGCATCGTGTGGTGACTACATTTTAATTTGTGGTAGGTTGTTGTTGTTAGGTGCCATCAAGTTGAGTCCGACTCATAGTGACCCTCATAGGGTTTTCAATGGCTGACTGTTTTGGGATTGCCTTGGGAGTGGATTGCCAGGCCCTTCTCCCATTTTTGTGGTGCTGGGAATTGAACTCCGGACCTCAGAGACTGCAGAATAGCGCTCTACCAACTGAGCTAAATCCCAGCCCTTGTGGTAGGTACTTAGGAGTAATTTCAGGATGAGGCCCTTTTGGATTTTGTTGTTACAAATACTCTGAAAATGCCACAGCATCAGGCCTGTAAAATATTTCAATACCCACTGAAGGAAGGGTGACCTATGAGGTGTAGACTTAACATTTGAAACAAGTCACTGATTTATGTGTGTTGATTGGTGAAGGCGAAAACTCCCTGTGCTAGGGTTTTCTGTTTGCAACATTTTAAAATATTTTTCTTCAGATTAAGTGTATCAGGATGAGTCAGCCTTTGCCATTGCAAAGCTTTAGTCTTGTTAATAATGTATAACTTCCAAATGAATCATGCACTTATGCATAGCACTTGAATATGCAAACTTCATAATACCCATAAGCTGAAGCTTGTATTTTTCTGTTTATTTTAAAAATGTTGTGTCTCATTTGCATTACGTTTTATTGACATATTACATACCGTGTAATCTCCGTAAATCGCATTTGGGGTAGAAGCCTATTAGGGCACCGTAATTATATGTTGTAATTCTTGAATTCTTTTATGTGTTTTTCAGAAATAATTTGTCCTCTTTATGTTTCTCCTGGTATATCTTAAAATAGCAGAAACGATTACTTTGGAATCTGCTGGTGTAGATGCCAGTCTTTGGGATGTATTTCCAGGTTTTTAAAAAACCTTCATTTTGGGCCTTTAGAACTTTTTGTGTTACTTTGTTTTTATTTATTTTTATTTTTATTTTTATTTATTTATTCATTTATTTTTGTCGTACTGGGGGTTGAACCCAGGCCTCGTGCTTGCATGCTCTGCAAGTGCTGGACCACTGAGCTGCACCCTCAGCCCATTTTTTTACTTTTTGAGACAGGGTCTCACTAAGTTACCCAGACTGCCTCTGGTCTTGAACTTGAGATCCTCCTGCCTCTGCCTCCCAAGCCGCTGAGATTACAGGTGTGCACCACCGTGCCCAGCTCTTTGTTTTTATTTTTTGGTTTTTTGAGATCAGGGTTTTGCTATGCTATCCAAGCTGGCCTCGAACTTGATGGCCTCCAACCTCAGCCTCCTGAGCACTGGGATTATAGGAGTGTGCCATGGCTCCTGCAGAAAAAATGTCCTTTTTTTTTTTTTTTCTTCATAGTGCTACGGATGGACCCAGGGCCTTCTGCATGCTAGGCAAATGCTCCACTACTGACCTGTAACCTCTAGCCCCAACATCTTTTGTTTTTTCACCTTTCTTTCGGTCTGGGAGATTGAACCCAGGGCCTCACTCATGCTAGGCAGGTGCTCTCTTACCTAGCTGTACCTCCTACGGCAGAGTCTCACTAGGCTGCACAGGCTGCCCCTGTCTCGATTCTCTTGCTCAGCCTCCTAAGTTGCTGGGATTACAGGTGTGTGCCACAGTGCTGGCTTGTGTTACTTGAGGGTCATATCTATAACTTATGAATGATTTTTTTTTCACTGTGTCTGTGTCTGTATGTACCTTCATGCCTATGTACCTTGCTTGCATGTGAATATATTTATACCTGTTGTTGTTAGGTGCCGTCAAGTGGGTATCTGACTCATAGCGACCCTGCGTACAACAGGCGAAACACTATTGTCAGTGCTTCTCTGTTGTTCATAGGGTTTTCAATGGTGGATTGATTTTTGGGAGTGGGTTACCGGGTCCTTCTCCCAAGACTACAGCAGGCCCGACCCTGCTTAGCTTCCAAGATCTGACGGGATCAGATGCCACAGGGCTACAGCTGCAGGCTTTATATCTGTAGTATATTTGAAGAAAATTGGTTGAGTTGTAATTGTTTTCGTGGAGATAAGGGACTGTTGATATGAACTCTTGGGATATACAGCACCCCAAATTATATATATGATATGTTACAACTTATATATAATTTTGAGTGACTTCTGGAGCTAAAAATATCTGTGATTCCAAGTGGAGAGCCCTCCCAACTGGGACAGTCCCAGTCAGGACGCCGTGTTCTGGATCCCACGTCCACCCTGGTCTTCTTGCTGTGGTCCTCACTTACAGACCAGGAGCGGGTACAGCCTCTTGGCGGATTCCCAGCGGTAAGTTGCGAAGCCCATTGCACATCTTCTGCTTTGCGCTCCATACCGCCAATACTGAGTGTATCAGACAGTGTAGGAGGGGCAAGTTCGAAACTTAACTTAAAAATGTTATTTCCTGTTAACTCGAACAAATGGCAAATGTTCTTTTGCTTGGCTTCATGTGGTAGAATTTTCTCAGATATAAACATGTGGCTATCTGCTTAGGTAAACCACAGAAATGGTCAGAGGATTTTACTGGGTTCTGGCATTTGATAGCACTAAATAACCTTGGCTTTGACTGAGAAATTTTGCTATCAAGCAAACAAACAAACCTTATCATCTGGCTAGTTTAGTCAGTAGAGAACGAACTCTTAAAAAAACCTGCAGTGTCATCGGTTTTGTTATAACAATGCATGAATCTATTATTTCTATTGGCTTTCCTCAATTTGCTCAAACCATAAGTAATTTCTGTACCTTGGGAACTTTTTTTTTTTTTTTAAGTATACTGCAGGTCTGAACTTTGGCAGCACATCTTTCGTTTGCGTTTTATTGTACCTCTGGTGAAGCTTGTATGGAAGTGCAGTAGAAGGTTCAAGAACACACAGCCTTTCAGGAAAAGTGTGTATCTGGAATAAGTTAATACCAGATATGTGTATCAAGGGTTTCATTACGGAAGAGGAAATAATGTCTTGATATTTGCTGAGATTACCAGTGCTTTTGCAAACAGAATAACTAGATCCTTTTTCAAACATAGAAAATCAACTTTAGGATATGTTATGCTGTCTTTCAAGATACTACATCCCTGTCCACCTCGTGAAGCATGGCACCTGGCTTCAGTGCCTGTTAAGAGTATTTGCTTTTCTCTTTTGCTGGGAGGTGTTTATCTAGATCCTTCTAGGTTAGGTGCGACACAATAATTCACCTGTCTACTTTGGGGTTGCGATATTATTTCAGAATATGATGGGACAGCAAATTTGATCTTCAAATTCTTTAAAAGAAGTATTATACTTTAGGTATTTAAAATAGTGGTCTAGGTATATAAACGAGGGAAGCTAGTCATAAAGTGGGAATGTGTGAACACATTTCTCCACCTAAGGACCGCTACCAACATCAGCTTTCTGTGAGCACTTGCCTGATAGGAGTTCTTACTTCCAAACAGTAATCCTATTTTTTTCTCATTTTCCCCTTCCTTCCTTCCTTCCTTCCTTGCCTTTTTTCTTCTTTTTTCTTTTCCTTTCTCTCTCTCTTTCTCTCTCTCTTGTTTTTTTGGTGGTACTGGGGGTTGAGCCCACGGACTCATGCTTGCATGCTTTGCAAGTGCTGGACCACTGAACTGCACCCTTAGCGCATTTTTTTACTTTTTGAGCTGGGCCTCACTAAATTACACAGACTGCCTCTGGTCCTGAACTTGGGATCCTCCTGCCTCTGCATCCCAAGCTGTTGGGATTACAGGCGTGCAACCACTGCACCTGGCTCTCTTTCATTTTTTAAAAACACTTGAGTTTACTTATATCTGAACTTGAAAATGATTTCACATACTACATATGTATACTATTATAACTTGAAATTTTCACTTAATATCATGTTCTAAATTGATCTGCAACAGTCAGTTATTTTCACAAGTGTATAATACTCCATTTTATAAATATGTAGCAATTTACTTATATAAGTTCCTGTTGATGGTCATTACAGTTTCTTATAAAAGTTTTGCTTCTATGAATAATGTAATCTTGTATATGTCTTCTGATGCATGTTTGAGAATTCCTATCTATCTATCAGGGAAATTACTGAGTTGCAGGGTGTGAACGTGGTGATATTTACAAGATAATGCCAAGTTGTTTTCTGTAGTTTTCAAAGAAATGCATGTAAAATGCTAACATCCAGAAAAATGTTTTCCATAATAACTGATATAGACTATAACACAATGGCAGATTATTTTCCAGAGTTTCCAGTGTCTGCTCTCACCAACCATGTATAAAAATTCTGATCACTCCACGTAATTGTTGGACTTGGTATTGTCAGGCATTAATTTTTCCCCATATGATGGAGAAAAGTAAAATCTCAGGATTTTAATGAGCATTTCTCTGATGCCTAATGAGCTTGAAAATCTTTTCATGTGGTTATTGGCTGTTTTTTTTTTTTTCTTGAAGTGCTTTTAATCTGTCTATTCAGTTGGCATTTTTCTTATGTTCTTTAAATATTCGAGGTGCCAATTCTTTCTCAGTGGCATGCATGAAGGACATCTATTTTCCCCTAATTTTTGGCATGTCTTTTCCATTCTGTTCCTACAGTTTCTGGTGAGTGGACATTTTTCCGATAGGATAATGGAAGAAAAATATATAGAATGTGTTCTCTAATTCTTATAGTGAGAGAGTTTTTCTGTTGGTTTTACGTACACTTAGACCTTCTCTGTGTTTGGGCTAGGAAGTCCTCTCTTCCAAGATCATGGAGATAAATATTTAAAAATTTTTCTTTAGATTCTTAATTCACAAAGCATTTCTGTTTATGTGTACTGTGTAGTGTGTGGTATAAATCTAATATTGCTTTTTCAAAGTACAGATCCACTATGGTCGTGGCACTGTTTACTGACTGCCCTTGGGCCTTCTCACCTTTCTGGGTGTTTCTGGGCTCTTGATGCTGTTAACTTAGCCCATTCTTGTGCATGCCTGAATCATGATGGCTGTTATAAGTGTGGTATCTTTTACGGCAGTCCTCGAGCTTCAAGAGTCTCCTAATTAGCACGCTTTCTCTCTGCTGTGTCACTGGGGGCTGGCCGAGGCATCTATGTTGTTTTCCTTTGTCTTCAGAGGTACTTTAAATATTAAGAGACATAGTCTCAGGGCTTGCTGGGCAAAGATTCATTAAAAGTACTGTCAGTGGATAAGGCCGATCGGGCTGTGTCCAGCTCAGTCTTTCTTATTTATTGTATTTTCTGAGGGCAGGCTTGAAGTGTTGGCAAGAAATTGAGAAGCTAGGATTAGAGTCTGCTTGTGATTTCCCCAGGATATTCTTTACATTTGGGAAACTAGGCACACCAGAAGTCTTGAAGATAGACCTGTGGCGGGGGAGGAGGCAGCAGAGGAAGAGAAGGGACAGTTCTTGGCGCCTGTGAACATCGACGGCTTCCTTACGCCCGTGTCTTGGGCACTTTGTTTACCTTCTCAGCATCTCTGGGATGGGATTCTGCTGCTTTCCTTGTAGCTGCTTCCTGATCCGGGCTACGCAACCTGTGTGTCTGTGTGCGGAACCCACGTTCTTCCCACCCATGCTGGCTGTCCCTGCCTGTGTGTGGCTGATGGGGTTCTGGGGCTCCCCGCAGAGAGCTGTACCATGGAGGCCAGGGCTTCTCTGCAGAGTGCAGAGCTGCGTCTGCAGGGGACGCCCCTGAGGGATCCTGAGGGGCTGCTCTGCAGATCCGAAGCACCTGGGCTCCGGTCAGTGATTCTTGTCACCTTGGCAGAGCCCTGAGTTCTGCCTGGTTGACCACGGCAAGGCAGGGAGGGGCGGTGTGGCCCGTGTGAGCCTGCAGGATAGAGCGAGGTGCTCTCTGGCCGAATCACAGGGCAGGGGCACCCCGGGAGTGTTGATGGAAGGCCCGGCTTGCTGCGCCAAGCCCTTGTCAGCCAAGTGGCCACGGGGACATGTAAGGGCAGTTCAGGATGAAGAGGTTGGGGCTGATGCTGGGATTCTGGGCTGAGGCAGTCCTGAGGGGAGCCAGGCTCTTCAAGAGCTGGCTAGAAGAAAGGAGGTGAGCAGGGCTCAGGTGACAGTGACAATGGAGGGTTCCAGGCTGCTGGCTCCAGCTGGTAGCTCCTGCCCATTCCCCTCCCCTCCTCTCCGCAGGACGCCCTGGCTGCTCTGTGTGGCCTGCAGATGGCACTTTTCCTGTGTTTTGCACCTTGATTTCTCTCTTGATTTGTCTCCAGCCCTGACCCTCCGGCCCTTCGTTACCAGTCCACAACAGTGCTGGACTGCCTGCTGGGTTTTTTCTTTTTCTTTTTTTTTCCAGTGCTTTGGGTTGAACCCAGAGTACCTCGCGCCTGCATGCTCTGCAAGTGCTGCACCACTGCGCTGCGCCCCCAGCCCATTTTGTTTTACTTTTTGAGACAGTCTCACTAAGTCACGCAGACTGCCTCTGTTCTCGAACTTGCGATCCTCCTGTCTCTCCCTCCCAAGCCGCTGGGATAACAGGTGTGCGCCACCACGCCCAGTAGCCTGCTGGGTTTTGAGCTTCCAATACAAGTCTTCTTTTTCTCCCTTGTTTTGTGGGTCAGCTCAGACAATGATGATGATGATGGTACTACTAATAAAATTAATACACTAAAATTAATTATATCAATAATAACTACATAGTAATGCTTAATTTTACACTCAAATATACTTGTTAATTTATAATATATATTAGTTAAATATACTTATGTAATTATGATTAAATTGATAATTATAATTATATATTAATTAATACGCAATAATATGAATTGCCAGCCGTACCATCCTATAATATCTCAGAAGCTAAGCAGGGTCGGGTCTGATTAGTCCTTGATGAAAGACCACTTGGGGATACTGGGTGCTATAGGCTTGGAAGTAGGATCTGGCAACCCACTTCTGGAAATAATCAGCCATTGAAAACCCTGTGAATAGCAGAGATGCACTGACAAGAATGCCAGGCATGGAACTGTGCTGGGTAGTAGTCTATTATACGTAAGGTCACTACGAGCCAGACCCAACTCTGTGGCACCTAATGACAGTGATGAGTTTCCAGCCGTCACTGAGAAGGTTCAAACAGTGTTCTCAGCCCTTTCATACACTGCCTTATCCTTACGACACTTAGAGAGAAGTGCTAATGATTGTACCCACCGTGCAGCACAGGAAGGCTATGTCCTTTTCTCAAGGTCACGCAGTGGTGAGTGGTGGCATCTGTGACTCCAGGCTGGGATCTCTAAAGAGAGTCTTTCAGCATCACCTAGCGGGATCACTGTTGTAGCTCCTGTGGCCTCAGAACTGTGCAGAGAATGTCAGATGAGAGGCTGTCAGGGCTGTAGGAGGGCTGGGGACAGCCAGGTCTCCTGTATGCACAATTGTCTCTGGTATGCCACAGCTAGAACTCAGTGTTACGAAGGACAACCGGTATAATCTTTCCTTTAAGTTTGTGTCAGTCATTTTCTCTGCCTCAGTGACATGCCAGCTGACTGCTACAGAGGGCAGCCACGGGCCACACATATAGGTGTGGTGGAACAGCATGAGGAATTTTGATTTCACTCTAAATCCAGTGAAGCTCCACCACAGGCCTCTAAGCAGGGATCTGATAGGATTGAATCTTTACGTAACGCCTTTCCTCATCTTCATCTTTCAGGACCCCATTTATGTGGGGAAACAGCCATACAGACAGCTCACTCTGTGGTAGTAACCTGGGGGAGCAAAACCACAGTGCTTCAGCCAGACTGAGCGGGCACTGGCCACAGCAACTCTCTGTTCTTTGCCAGCAAGATCTGGACACAGGCTTTCCTGGATTAACCGCTGCATAAAACATCAGCTACTACAAGGCTTGCAGATTTCAATACAGTTATAACCACCAGAGTCGTTCTGTTTCTTAGAATGCGTCATCCCAGCTTAACCCTTTACATGCAAAAACCTGCTTTGTGTTAATTTCTTTGTTAGTACAGTCTTAACATAAGCCACTCATTAGGAATTTGGTGGAGCAAGAAGAATGTGTGAAAAAAGACTGGGAAAGAGAAAGTAGAGCCAAAGGACAGAACAAGGGAAAGGGAGCTTAGAGGGAGGTGCGTGCTCAGTGGATATGAAAGCTTGCGGGGTTGAGAATTGCAGAGTCCTCTGGAGTCACTAGTTAGGAGGTCGTTGGTGACTTTTTTTTGTGACTTTTTTTTTTTTTTCAGTACTGGAGGTTGAACCCAGGGCCTTGCACTTGCATGCTCTGCAAGTGCTGGACCACAGAGCTGCACCTCCAGCCCAGTTTTTTACTTTTTTTTTTTTTTTGAGATAGGGTCTCGCTAAGTTATGCAGACTGCCTCTGGTCTCAAACTTGAAATCCTCCTGCCTCCGCCTCCCGAGCCACTGGGATTACAGGCATGCGCCACAGCGCCTGGCTCATCAGTGACCTTTTGATAGCAGTTTAGGAAAGATGTGGACATAAAGCCACTGAGGCCCCAAAGAAGAAACGTGTATTTCAATGTTAATATGACATATTTAGGCCAGGAGAGAAGGACTTTTCCGGTGGCAATATAAAGAATGTTACCGAGAAAGGAGGTGCTGGGCACTCTGAAAAAGTAAAACGTCATAGTCGAGATTTAGACAAGTCAAGAAATGGGGATAGCTAAATGACCTTTTGGGGCTGGGGTTTAGCTCAGTTGGTAGAGTGCTGCTCTCTGTGGCCCTGGGTTCCATCCCCAGCACTGCAGAAGTGGGAGAAGGACCTGGCAGCCCACTCCAAAACAGCCAGCCATCAAAAACCCTATAAATAGCAGAGAAGCGCTGACATAGTGCCAGGCATGGCAGTGTTGGGGAGTGTTTCGTTCTGTTGTACATAGGGTTGCTATGAGTCGGGCCTGACTTGATGGCACCTAAAAACAAGTGACCTTTCAATGACCTTCCCAAAGACTGACCCAGTAATGTCTCATCCTTTGTTCCATTTAGTGACTTATCCTTGCCAAAATCCCAGTGACAAGACAGGGCTGAAGAGAAGGAAGGACTTAATGAGCACAGTGTACAGCGGTGAGATTTTCCATAAGCCTTTGAGTTTAGCTGACAGCTGAAGGCGTAACTTCATATTGCATGTTAATTTCTGGGTGAGTCAGCAATTAGAAATCCCAAACCCTAGCTCCTTAGGGAACCGAGACTCTGAACACTTTAAGCTCTTGTGGTTAAATGGATCAAGACTGATGGCACGTCATCTGCCCCGCCGTCACCGTGTCAAGGACCGTCCTCACATCGGGGTGCAGCCCTGCCCTGGAGAATCCTGAGCCTCAGTTGGTGCAGTAAACAGGCCTCCCGACTGCAGATGGCGCTTGCTGAGGGCAGGGAGGCCACCTCCCTGGGAAAAGCCAACCTCCACGCGGGACGTGATGGCTGTGGAGGATGCTGGCATGGAGCAGCAGAGGAGGTGCAGGAGCCAGGGCCGCATGATGCACCCAGGTGCTGTCTCGGGGGGACTGTCGCTCCTGCCAATTAGGAGATGAAAATACGCTGACTCCTCTGTGTCCACTCACCAAGATGCGAGTTTCAGGTTTTCTCAAATGATGGAGCTTGGTTTACAAGAGAAGAGCTATATTCCAGGAACCATAAATAACCTTCATTAAAGCTTAACTGAATCGAGAATGTATTTTTTTCCCCAGAGTCTTACATAATCTGTCGTCTGTTAAAAAATGGGTGCAGTTGTATGACTCTTAAGGTTCTTGGCAGGTTAAATAGTCTGACAAAAATAATGCTTATGTAGTCTGCTTTTATTCAAAAAAGTAGATAATGGTGGACTTTGGCTATTTACAGAAGTGCCGTTTGGGGAACAGTATTGAACTTATAATTGATTGAATTGGTCTGAAGCCTTGGTTTGTACGTTGATGTTTATCATATGATAATGCTTAGGGTTTTTCTAGTATGATAAATGTATTTGGAGTTTTTCCTTTTAGAATTAACAGCATACAGAACTTCTGTGGTCTCACTGGAGCGGACGCTGATTTCTTCTTTAGCTGGGCTGGAGGCTCTCGGTCCTTCTGAAGAGGTTTGTATAGAAATGTCCTGAGCACCACTGTTAGGCTGATGTTGATATTTGGGAGAAGGATCCAGCAACCCACTCTTAAAAATCATTCTGCCATTGAAAACCCTATAAACAGCAGAGAAACACTGAAAATAGTTTTTCACCTGTTGTACGTAGGGTCGCTATGAGTCGGATACTGTCTCCGTGGCACCTAACAACAACAACAATGCTTAGGTTTTTTTCTAGTTTGATAAATGTATTTGGAGTCTTTCCTTTTAGAATTAACAGCATACAGAACCTCTGTGGTCTCACTGGAGCGGACGCTGATTTCTTCTTTAGCTGGGCTGGAGGCTCTCGGTCCTTCTGAAGAGGTTTATGTAGAGATGTCCTGAGCGACACTAAGCACCCAGTTAGACTGGTGTTGACAAAGCGTAATCAGAACATACAGAGATCTTAGCGTTTTTTGCAAAACTCACATTAGGTGGGTTTTGTGCTTCACACACTTAAACCAGAGCTCCTGTCTCCCCACCACATGCTCCTGGGCCTTGCGATTTCCCCACTCATGGCGCCTTTGGCTCCCACCTTCAGGCCGGTACCACTGGGTTCTAAAGAAGGGTCAGCGTCCCTCGGTGGTCCTGCCGTCGGTCAAAGGACAAACAGCGACCCACTGGTGTTTATGTGCAGCAGTGTCCCCCGCTGAGTCCCCTCTGGGCTCCGTGGGACAGAAAGTGATGGCGTGTGGCTGTGCATGCTAAGTGATTGGCCTCCATCAGTGCTCCGTCGGTTGTCAGGGCTTGTCTTTGGGGTAGTGTGCTCGTTGTGGGTATAGGCGACAGGTGAACCCCAGGCAAGCTCACCCTTCTGGCTCCTCTTCTGCCTTTGTGGGGTGCACCATGGCTAGGCTCCAGCAGGACGCCCCGCCAGCTCTGCCGTGTGCTCTGGAGTTCATCTCATTAGTGTCATGCCTGCTGTGTGGGTCTGGGTTGGGGGTTTCGTGGCCAGGACTTCATTGACACAAATCTCTCGCTGGGTCTGAAGCCCTCCATTTCTTCACATTCAGGGCTGTGAGGGCCGCAGCTCTAGGTGCTGGGAGTCTGTCACCTGGGCACTGATTATCCCTTGAGATCCGAAGCCCTATTGTGGGCTGAGCTGCATCCTGACTCAGGAGAGGTGGGATTTTGTCTTGCAGGGATTTGCAGTTGTAAACTGGGAAAATATCCACCCCCCTCTTTCTCTGTTCCTCTTTCTGAGTTGTGACTGCCACCTGTGGGCAGTGCCACCCCTCTTGAAGACAGCACATCAGAATGATTTTTCACACAAGCATGGTGGTTGTCTTTGCATCTTTTATAACACACTGTTCCATATATGGGCTGGGATTTAGCTCAGTGTGTAGAGTGCCGCTCTGCGGTCTCTGAGGTCCTGAGTTCGATTCCCAGCACCGCAAAAATGGGAGAAAGACCTGGCAACCCACTCCCAAGGCAATCCTGAAAACAATCTGCCATTGAAAACCCTATGAGGGTCGCTATGAGTCAGACACGGCTCAACAGCACCTAACAACAACAACAACAACAACAACATTCCGTATATAAAAAAGAAACTTGCCCTGCTGTGAAATCCTTAGCACAGTAATGAGGAGTCTAGATTCCACTGTCGTTCAGCTGCAGTGGCCTCTCCTAGGCCACATGGCCACGTGGGACCAAGTACCAAAGCAGCTTGATGTTTTAACTTCAGGCGATCTGTGATCTCCAGTTTGGGGCCAGCTGCCTTGACGCACAGTGCGCTTTTTCCAATCCTGATTACCAAGATCAGAAGATTGCTCCTGGATGATGATTCTGAACATCTTATTCTAATAGAATAACAGAAACGGAGCGAGACCTGATTGCATAACCGGCCCCATCCGAGCACGGGATGTCCTTTTCTGTATGTCCCCAGAAACCCCGTCGTCTTGATTTACTGTTGAAAACAGAGAGAAAAGCCCTTAAAAAATCATTACTTGGTTTTCCTGGTGGCGGCAAGTGCAGCCGGGGCCCACAGTCAGTTCTCAGCCGCTGGTGGCATTTGTGTCAAGCGGCTGCGGAGCTAATAGGCTGCAGAGGACACTGGCCACGTGGCGGGGCCTCCGGAGGGCTGAGCTCTGCTGGCACTGCGGCACTTAGAGGAGACGTGGCTGATGGAGGAGCTATGGGGCTGGGGCCCCCAGGTGAGGAGGCATCAGCTCTCTGGTAGTTCCAAAAGTGCTGGAGCCTGGCTCTTGGTGAGCAAGTTCACTGAGTGGATCAGTGGATCCGCTCCTCCCCTACACATTCAGATGGGAGGCAAAATAAAAATACAGTGGCAAGAGTGTCACATAGGCTTTCTAGTCCTGAAACCTCTCTCTGGCCAATAAGCAGGTGGCAGAGTCACATCATACTCTGTGGCCCCAGAGATGTTAAGTATTTTAAGAACCCATGGTTCGTTCCAGACTCTCTCTATTACATCAGGGATTTGTTGGACTTTTATTTTCTTGAGGTACTGGGGAGCTGATCCCAGGGCCTCGTGCATTCTTTGCAAGTGCTTTGCCACTGAGCTGCCCCTCAGTCCCTTCATTATTTTCTAAATCGAGACAGGGTTTGCTAAATTGAGCAGGCTGCCTCTGGCCTCGAACCTACCACTCTCCTGCCTCTGCCTCCCGAGTTGCTGCGTTGACAGGTGTGTGCCACTGTGCCCAGTGGGCTTGATGTTTTACTTGTGGTTTGCCTTTTAGCTGTCACTGCCATAAATATCTTATTTGTCACACTGTGTGCACTTCTCAATGATGTCTTCTTTTCGTATTTTAATTCATTCTCCTCTTTGGTCAGATCACTAAAACTATTTGGGTCAGCTGGTGGGATTTGCGATGTTTCATGATCCCAGCACTTGAGCAGCTAGTTTGATATGAGAAAATCGAAACATCTCTGGCCTATTGACGGCTGTTCTTGGGGAAGGAATGTGGTAATATGTGGCTGGTGTCATGGTGCCAAGGAAGGTCTGTGCATGAGTATGTTTCAGCTGGAAACACAGCTCCCAAGAGCTGGTGTTCTGGCTTTTATTTATAAATTCAGGTCAAAAGGTAGGAGGAGGAGGGACCCCTTGTTTCGGGTAGGTGCAGTAGATCATCTGTAATGAGTGGGGGAAGTTGACACTGTCTGACTCTGTGGGGTTCAGCATTCCTTTTTCGGCTGTTCTCTTCTGTTAGGAAGAGATAACATTTGTTATGGGTTTTATTCTCTATTCTAAGTGTTTAGTCAGAGAAGGTATTAGGTATCATAATATCTAGTCCACTATGCAGCAACTGGGCTGGAAGTCATGGGGTTCTTACCTCAAGATTCGCTAGGCTTCAATATTTTGTATAAAAAGAGGATAATAAATGGTCAGCTCACTACTGGGCTTGTCTACAGATGTGCCACACTGGCATCTGATGCTGTCTGATCTTGGAGGCTAAGCAGGGCTGGGGCTGATTAGTACTTGAATGGGAGACCATCTAGGAATGCGGGGTGCTGTAATCTAGAGAAGAGGACCCTGAAACCCATTCCTGAAACAATCAGCCATTGAAAACTCTATGTATAGCAAAGAAACACTGTCATAATGCCAGGCATGGTGCAGTGTCAGGGAGTGCTTCACTCTGTTGTACATAGGGTTACTATGAGTTAGACCCGACTCAACAGCACCTAACAACCATTGGGGTAATTAGATGAATGAATACATGTAAGCTTGTAGCTCAGTGTCTGGCATCTGTGTTCTCTAAATATCAGCAGGTACCACATCACCTAAAATGGTTTCTTAGGTGACTTTATCTAGAGAGGTTAGTATTGCAGCATTATTTTGTAGAGTCAGTATTGACTGCTCTAGATTTTTATAGGGTTTTGTTTTGTGTCTTTTTCCTTTATTGTGGTAAAATACATCTAACATTACGTTTATTATCTTAACCATCCTCAAGTATACAGTGCAGTAGTGTTAACCGTATTCACATTGTTGGATGATATAGCTCTTGTATTTTTTCATCTCGTAAAGCTGAGCCTATACCCATTCAACTCTTTAGCCTTGGGCAGCTGCCTTTCTACTTTCTGTTTTTATGATTTTGATTACTTTAGATACTTCACATGGGCTGGGTTACTTCATAGGGGCTGGGGTTTAGCTCAGTTGATAGAGCGCCACTCTGCAGTCTCTGAGGCCCCAGGTTTGATTCCCAGCACCACAAAAATGGGAGAAGGACGTGGTAATCTACTCCTGAGGCAATCTTGAAACAATCAGTCATTAAAAACCCTATGAGGGTTGCTATGAGTCGGATACCAACTCGATGGTAACTAACAACAACAACAACAACAACAACAACAACAACAACAACAACAGATACTTCATCTGAGATGGAATCATACATTATTTGTCCTTCCATGACTGGCCTATTTTGCTTATATGTATTTAGCTATAATGTCTTACCAGTTCATTCACATTGTAGTATGTACCAGAATTTCCTTATTTTTTAAGGTTTCATAAGATGTGTGTGTGTGTATATGTGTGTGTGTGCGCGCGTGCGCGCCACATTTTCTTTATTAATCTCTTACTGGACACCCAGTCTGTTTGTATTTCTTGGCTATGGTGAAAAATGTTGCAGTAAGCACGTGTGCGAAGATCTCTTTGAGATTCTCCTTTGAATACTTTGGGGCTGGGATTTAGCTCAGTGGGTAGAGCGCTGCGCTGCAGTCTCTGAGGTCCCGAGTTCAATTCCCAGCACCGCAAAAATGGGAGAAGGGCCTGGCAATCCACTCCCAAAGCAATCCCGAAGTACTCAGCCATTGAAAACCCTATGAGGGTCGCTATGAGTCGGATACCGACTCCAGGGCACCTAACAACAACAACAACAACTATCCACGTCATGGCCTGGATGTGTTCTCCCAAAATTAATGTGTTGAAGCACAGTCCCCAGAGTGATAGTATTTGGAGGTGAGGTTTTTGGAAGACAGTGGACCCCTAATAAATGAAATTAGTGCCCCTGTAAGAAAAGGCCAGAGAGCTAGCCCCTTTTTTCTGCCATGTCAGGAGAGAGCAAGAAGGCCACAGTCTACAACCTGGAAGAACCTGACTCTGTGGTCCCTTGATCTTGGAAAAATAAGATTCTGTCCTTTATAGGCCACCCAGCCTATGGCTTTTTGAGAAGTGAGGTTACTGGGACATATGATAATTCTAGTTTTAGTTTTTGAAGACCCCCCATATTGTTTCCCATAATGGCTGGACCATTTTACATCCCCACCAAGAGTGCATAAAGCATTCCAGTTCCTCTACAGCCTCACCAACACTTTTTTTCCTGTTCTTTCAATATTGGCTATCCTAATAGCCAATAATAATAATAATAATAATAATAACAACAACGACGACAACAACAACAACAACAACAACAACAACATGTCTTTCTGCTTGTCATGCTATGGAAGCTTACGTGTTGCTATGATGCTGAAAGCTATACCACTGGTATCTCAGATACCAGTAGAGCCATCTATGGTGGACAGGTTTCAGCTGAACTTCTAGACTAAGACAGACTAGGGGGAAGGACCCAGCAGCCCACTCCCAAAAAAATCAACCATGGAAAACCCTGTGAATAGCAGAGAAGCACTGTCAACTATAGAGCCAGGAAATGAGCCCCTCCCCATGCTGGAAGGCATTCAGGAAACAACTAGGGAAGAGTTGCCCTTCATGATGTGACTAGAATAAGTCCCCTGGGACCTCCTTCTGCTGATTTGGCATGACTCAAAGTGAGAAGAAACACAGTGGGCTCAAACACAAAAACATCGTGTCCACGCCACAGTGCTGGGTAGTGTTTCATCCCGTTGTATATGGGGTCACTGTGAATCCAGCCGAACTCCAATGGCAGCTAACAACAACAACAACAATTCTAACAGGTGTGAGGTGATCTCATTGAGGTTTTTATTTGCATTTCTTTTATGGTTAGAGTTGTTGAGCATCTCTTCATATGTTTATTGACCATTGCTATCTCTTCTTCAAAGAAGTATCTACTAAAGTGCTTTGCCCATTTTAAACTTAGGCTATTTGTTGTTGAATTGTGGAAGTTCCTTTTATATTCTGGATATTGACTACTTATTCGCTATATGATTTGTAAGTATTTTCTCCTATTATGTAAGTTGCCTTTTCACTCTATTGATTGTTTCCCTTGATTTACAGAGGAGTTTTTAAGTTTCATATAGTCCTACTTGTTTGTTTTTGTTTGTGTTGCCTGTAATTTTTGAAGTCATACACAACAAATCATTGCCAAATCCAATGCCCTACAGTTTTCCCCTGATGTTTTCTTCTAGGACTTTTACAGTGTTATGTCTATAGTCTATTTTGAATTAATATTTGCATATAACATACAGATGCATCTTCATATTCATGTAGATATCCAGCTTTTCCAGTGCCATTTTGTTGAAGAAATTTTCTTTTCCCTCGTTGAAAATCATTTGGCCATATATGCAAGGGTTTATTTTTGGGCTCTCTCTACTATTCCATTTGTCTGTTTGTATCTTTATCTCAATATCACATTGTCTTGACTGCTCTTGTTTTATTGTGTGTTTTGAAATCAGGAGGTGTGAGGCATCTAGTTCTGTTCTTTTAAAAGATTTTTTGATTAATTGGATTCCCTTGAGATGCCATATGAATTTTATGATTTTTTTTTCTATTTTGGTAAAGAGTGTCACTGGCGGTGGCAGCTGCTGCTGCTTCTGCTCCTCCTCCTCCCCCTCCTCCTGCTTCTCTTCCTCTTCCTCCCCTTCCTCCTCCTCTTCTTCCTCCCCCTCCTCCTCCCACCTCCCTCCTCCTTCCTCCTCTTCCTCTTCCTCCTCCAGTGCTGGGGATAGAACCCAAGGCCTATGCTTGCTAGGCACGTACTCTCCCACTGAGCTGCACCCCTACCCTTTTCTATTTTTATTTGTGTTTTGAGACAGAGTGTTGCTAGATTGTACAGGCTGTCGCTGGCATTGAGGGTGAGGCACCCTCCAAAGTGCTAGAATTACAGGTGTGTGTCACCATGCCCATCAACACTGGTCCTGGATGCTTTAGGTTTTATTAAGCAAAACTGTTCACCCGGGTTAACAAGAAACGTGAGCTATTGGCTGCAAAAGACTCCTTTTGCTGCAGAATAGCCTGTGTTGCCAGGTGTGGGTTCTGGTTGGGGCCAAATAAAGAGACATTACAACCAAACCGTGTGGTGGAGTCTGCAGACAAGTTGTCTCTAGCTCTGAGTGATGAAAAGAATATTTTAACAGCATTTTATTGGATGGTATAAACAGTGAGCCTTGATTATTCCTGTTGATAGATATAAATTTAAAATGAAACCCCCTCAATTAACAATTTAAGTCATCAAGTGACTAATGGAACTATTTTGAAAAGGAGAAAGCCTGAGGTAGGATTTTCTGATTGTTGCTGTTGATCCTTGCTGAATCTCATTTGCTACGTTTTTTGGTCAGGTCCCTTACTTGAGAATAGGTGGGTTTATTCGAATCCCTAAGCGAGCATGGTGATCCCGTTTCAAACTTTTCCGATAGGCTCACCACCCGCCATGAAGTAAGCAGAGTTGAGTTCTCGGACAATGTGCGGTACGAGGAGACTATGGTTCAGAGAGCTTTGTGACTTGTTTGGGGCCTGGCGGTGAACCAGGGAAGAGCAGGACCTGACCCCAACCTGTCTTCTCTCCTGAGCAAAATCGTTTGACAGCTTTTGATACATCTATTAGTTATTCTGGGTTCTACAAACTCACTTCTGTAAAAGAAACCATATATTCACCAACGTGGCCAGTTAATTAGGCTTTGGGTATTTCCTTTACCCAGGAGCCACAAGATGATGGGAGACATTAATCATCTCAAAACTTAAGAAAAGGAGGAAGGCAGAGGGCACTTATTTTCATCTAAGGAGTTTAGCATAGAAATGGGATTGTTCAATATTACTTAACAAGAACCAGTTTTCCTGGTTTTTATTTCACATAAGTGTTCTTCAGATTAATCACTGAGTACATATTCATCAATGTGCATTATCTAGGATAGTTTTATAGATAATCTATGCAGTGTGATAGCCTGCAGCCGTAGCCCAGTGGCATCCGATCCCGTCAGATCTCGGAAGCAAAGCAGGGTCAGGCCTGGTCAGTACTTGGATGGGAGACCACCTGGGAACACCAGGTGCTGTAGGCTTGGGAGATGGACCCGGCAACCCACTCCCAAAAATCAGTCAGCCACTGAAAACCCTATGAACAGCAGAGAAGCACTGACAATAGTGTTTCCCCTGTTGTACGTAGGGTCGCTATGAGTTGGGTACTGACTCAATGGCACCTAACAACAACGTGTAGTGCAATTATTTGGTGTTATTTGGAATCCAAGCATACTGACCCCGGTAAAGCAGGGAGTGTTCAGTGTTCTTCCGAATCCAAAATCCATGGGCAAGGTGACGTTTGCTCGGAGTTTCTACCAACATTACCTTTCTCTGCCTTTTAAAAATGTTTGGAATGTTTTTGAGGACGCCTTCAAAGTTGTCACCGTGACGATGTTCGCTGATTGAAGTGAACCTGAGAGGAGTTCCCTGCATGTCACACATTAGTGTCTCTACTTCCTGAGCACCAAGCACCTGCTATTGTTAGGAGCTCTTGAATTGGGTCTGACTCATAGCGACCCTATGTACAACAGACGATACACTACCTGACAGTGTGCCATGCCCAGTACTATGTTAGTGCTTCTCTGCTATTTATAGGGTTTTTGATGGCTGATTATTTGAAGAGTGGGATGCTAGGTCCTTCTCCCATTTTCGAGGGGCTGGGGATCGAACCCAAGGCCTCAGAGGGCACAGAGTATGCACTCTGCCATTTGGGAGAAGATGCTATTGTAGACTGCAGATGTATTTGGACATAATTTTTATGTAAAGTCTCATTTCTTCTTTTCCAGAAGCTCTGGAAATGAGATGCTCATTTTCTGTTAGTGTCAAAACTGACAAGTCCATAAAAGGGGCACAAATATATTGCAAAATACTATAAAACAAAATCTTAGATGACAGGACTTTGACCAAATTCAAGAAGAATGAATTCACTACGTTTCTGTCACTTTTTTTCTCATACTTCTAATAGTTTAATAAAAATTTTCTAATGAAGAGAAGTAACTTTTCTCTTGAGTCAGATGTCTCAAAACTGCTATTGCATCCTGAAATTTTCTTTTTTTCTCCTTAAGTTCCCAGGGAGCAGAATCCTTTTGAGATCTTTTAGTACTTGGCATTGATTGATTGGGGTGCTTGAGAAGGAATTTAGCTTGGAAGTATCTTTCTTCTTCTTCTTGAATATTCCCTTTGTGTAAACACATTTATTTCCTCCTGTTCTTGCCTTTGATGTGGTTCCTGACAGAGCGTGGATACGGTGTTAGAGTTTCTTGGTGTCTGCTGATTCCCCGCCTGCAGCTGTAGCCCTGTGGCATCCAATCCCGTCAGATCTCGGAAGCTAAGCAGGGTCGGGCCTGGTTAGTACCTGGATGGGAGACCGCCCGGGAACACCAGAAGCTGTAGGCTTGGGAGAAGGACCCAGCAACCCCCTCCCAAAAATCAATCTACCATTGAAAACCCTATGAACAGCAGAGAAGCACTGACAATAGTGTTTCCCCTGTTGTACAGAGGGTCGCTATGAGTCGGATACCAACTGGCTGGCACCTAACAACAACAACAAGCTGATTCCCCTCTCTTAGGCAGGTCACTGGCAGTGCTGGCTTGGAGGAATCTGGACTTGAAATTCAGAGAAGAAAACAGATCTTCCGGTTATCACAGTTCTTCCTGGCACAAGGTCCAGATCATTAATGATTTTTCTTATTCCTGAGCCCTTTGATGCTTAATTTTCATGAAATGTGTGAGCTGCTTAATCCTTGCATTTTAAGTGAATTAGATTTTTAATGATCTTTATAAGTATGTTTGAATATAGTGTTTTTTTGATTTTTGTGTGTGTGTTTCTTTGAATTGTTTATTGCATGGCCTTTTTAGCATTTATAAGTAAGAAAGACAAAAATCTTCTGTTTTCTCAAATAGCCTGCCACCCTGGGAAATGTTGAATATGTAAGAAGAGTAGGTGTTCCACCTAGAGGATTGGTTTCCTTTTCCTGGGATTTTGACCTTATTATGCCTGTAGCTAGCTTGCAGCCATAGTTCTGTGGCATCCGATCTCATCAGACCTTGGAAGCTAAGCAGAGTCAGACCTGGTTAGTACTTGGATGCGAGACTGCCTGGGAACACCAGGTGCTGTAGACTTGGGAGATGGACCCGGCAACCCACTCCCAAAAATCAATCCGCCATTGAAAATCCTATGAACAGCAGAGAAGCACTGACAATAGTGTTTCACCTGTTGTATGTAGGGTCGCTATGAGTCGGATACTGACTCACCGGCACCTAACAACATGCCTGTAGCCACCACTGTGGCGTCTGATCCCTTCAGATCTTGGAATCTGCAGGGTCAGGCCTGGTTAGCTCTTGGATGGGAGACTGCATGGGAACACCAGGTGCTGTAAACTTGGGAGACTGACCGGCAACCCACTCAAAAAAAAAACAATCAGCCATTGAAAACCCTATGAACAGCAGAGAAGCATGACGATAGCGTTTCATCTGTTGTAGATAGGGTTGCTATAAGTCAGACACCAGTGGCACCAAACTACAACACTGGCCAAGGAGGAGAGACTATAGTAAGTAGCAAACAGTCTTCCTGTTGGATTTAACCAAAGGTCAGAATCTTATGACTATCCAGAATTTATTCTGAAGTCTTCCATTTTTGAGGGCCTGGGAAAACTTGAGATTCAGAAAATCAGAATGGAGGCAGAGCGTTTTTTGGATATTTCTTTTTCCATTCCTTTACTTTTCTTTCCCTTCCCTTCCATTCCCTTCAGAACGGATGGATTCATGTGTGACCCAAGAAAGATTTGTAACAACATCAAGAATTTCTGTCTAACCAAATTGGTCAGGTTTTCTTCATTTGCACTAAGAATTTAATAAACTAATTGAATCCAGGTCAGTGCTCTGCAATTTATTGTCAGATTAATTCAGTTATAATCAATGGAAAAAGTGAACTTCATGCCTGGTACTTTGTAGGCTTCAGAAAGGAAAGATTTGTTCTTTCTCTTCACGTGAATTTTACTCTCAGGACAGAAACAAACCATTCATGGTCGAAAAATTAGCAATGTGGAGCAGCATAGAGGTGTATCGATTCTCAAGTCTTTCAGTTCTGTTAATCTATGAAAAATGATTTTGACTCTGAAAGTCTCTTTTATACATAAGAAAACTGGAATATAAAATAGTTGCCCACTAAAAATAAATGAGATGTCAAATCTACATTTATATTAAATCCAAATTTTGCTAATTTGATTTATAAAACTTTTGTAATGAACTTTTTTGCTTATTATAACAAATATTTCTTAATACTTGCTATATAAATATACTTGTTGTTAGGTGCCGTGGAGTCGGTATCTGATTCATAGCGACCCTTATAGGGTTTTCAATGGCAGATTGTTTCGGGATTGCCTTGGGAGTGGGTTGCCACATCCTTCTCCCATTTTTGCGGTGCTGGGAATTGAACTCAGGACCTCAGAGACTGCAGTGCAGCACTCTACCAACTGAGCTAAATCCCAGCCCATATAAATATACTAGGTGCTTTATCACTGATAGTTATTAAAAGTATCACAGAAACTCTGTGAAATAGGTCTGTCATTATTATCTTTCATTGGCATGCAAGGAACCCTGAGAGATGAAATACTGTCCTCAGTGCTGCACTGCTAGTATGGGAAAGGGCTAGGAACTGAATTCTGGCGGTCTGGGTCCATTATACCACATTGCCTCCTTAAGTTTGGTCTTGTATTTTGTTCTTTACCGCCTATTCTCAATCTAAACCTTTAAAAAATTTCCCTGATACTTTTATGAGTGACATGGAAATAGATACTAGTCAGGAAGCAGAAATTTTACAAATTTTGGTAGGATAACTTTTGCCATCTTGGCACATATTTTTAATAATTTTGAGTAAGTTGATAGTTTATATTCCCTTCCCTTCATAAAAAAAAAGGACAGAGAAACCATAGGAAACAGCATAACAGCATAGTAGTTTATTATTATTATTTTTATTTCTTTTTTAGGGTCTTGCTAAGTTATGCAGGCTGCCTCTGGCCTTGAACTTGGAGTCTTCCTGCCTGTGCCTCCTACATTGTTGGGCTGGTAGGAGCGCACCACCACGCCCAGGAGTGTAGCATAGTGTGGTACAGCATGAGTCTGAGTGCTCATTCCTTAGAATTTGGTTTCAAGGAACCTCAGCGTTCCCATCAGTTGCTGAGATTTGGGCTCAGGATTTTCCCCTTTAGTTTTGACTCCCTTCTTGTACCGTTTTGGAGTCAAATGCAGTGTGGAATTTAGATGGGTGCGGGAGCAACACCTGGGAACCCCGTTCCATCAGTGCGCCTGCCAATCCTATAGGGCAAATCCAAGTGAGGTTCCCACGGTCCCTTCTCCCTTCCCATAGGGTTTTTCTGGGTACAGGATAACATGTGTAGAAACGTGTTAATTTTCACAACAAGAAACATTAGGGTCTCATTTTCTTGAGCGCTGACATTAAAACAAGCCTACCTCGGGCAAGAATTACAAATGACTGGACCAAGACACATCTGGCCTGCGCCTGTCACTGCCTTCCTCGCTGGGAACCGAGCAGAAGAGGTCAACCTGACCTGATGGCTGCTTCTGCAGTCTCTCCTGCAGTCTCTCAGTGTCACTGTGAGGTCCTGACGTGGCCCTTGCTATTATCCAAGGTCTTGTTTAACTGGCAGAACGTGGTGCTGACAGCCGTCTGCTTTCCCCCCTAATAGTTCTGGACAGGTGTGTTGATGTGTAGTGTCCAGTGAGACGCACACCTGTCAGGTGGGACTAAAACAGCTTTGTGAGTCTTGCTGTGAAATCTCATTTGTGTGTATCCGGCCGTTACATACATAGGATGTCTTTTCCATAAACGCTTGATGTATTGGAAATGAAATTAATTGTTAACCCGTAGGTTCAGTGTTGATGCTGATTTAGAGAAGTCCCTTTCCAGGAACTGGCCCCAGCGCCTTCCTTGCCTCTCTCGCCCCCTATCACTGTCACCACTGAGGTGCGAAAGTTGCACGTTTCTACGTGGAATCCTCTTTGTTTAACTAGAGTTTGAGGTTGCCAGCGTCGGCCTGCTTCTGTGGCTGTCTGATCACTGTGGCCCTGGACAGTCCCGTGCCGGCTGACATAGTGTGTCAGATGATGGGCCGAGATGGAGTCTGTTCAGCATCATTTCCTAATCACTGTTTAGTTGTTTTCTTGTTTTTCTTTCTTTCTTTTCTTCTTCTTCTTCTTTTTTTTTTTTTTTTTCAGTACTAGGGTTTGAACCCACAGCCTTGTGCTTGCATGCTCTGCAAGTGCTGGGCCACTGAACTGCACCCCCAGCCTATTTTTTTTTTTTTTTTTTTTTTTTTTTTACTTTTTGAGACAGGGTCTCACTAAGTTACGCAGATTGCCTCTGGTCTCGAACTTACGATCCTCCTGCCTCTGCCTCCCAAGCCACTGCACCTGGCTACACTACCACTGGTTAGTTTTATCTGAGTGATTTCATCTTTATCTACTGATTTATCTGCCAGATGATTAAATGGTAGGTGATTGCAATTTGTTTGTATTTTCTCAGAGATGGCACTTTCTGGTATGTGTGAGGGAAAAATAGAAAATATTCACAGTGAAGTTGGAGAAAAAAAAGTGTGGGGTAAAACAAACAAACATATAAAAAGTAAAACCCATTGTGTTGGACCCAAAGCACATTACTAGTCATTATGCATTTTATGATGCATAGCAGATTTTATCCTTCTCGTTGGGTGCTGTTGAGTCATGGCAACTCCCTGTGCAACAGAATGAAACACTCCCCAGTACCGTGCCGCGCACACATCTTTTTATGTTTGAGCCCGTTGTTGGAGCCACTGTGTTTCTTCTCATTTTGAGTCATGCCACATCAGCAAAAAGAAGGTCCCAGGGGCTTTACTCCATTCCTGTCATTAAGGTCGACTCTACTTTGAGGAGGCAACTCTCAAATGCCTTCCAACCTGGGGAGCTCATTTTCTGGCACTATATCTGACAGTGCTTCTCTGCTAGTCATAGGGTTTTCAATGGCTAATTGTTTCAGGAGAGGGCTGTCGGGTCCTTCTCCCTAGTCTGTCTTAGTCTGGAAGCTCAGCTGAAACCTGTCCACTGTGGGTGGTGGCCCTGCTGGTATCTGAAATACCAGTGGCATAGCTATCAGGATCACAGCAACACGTGAGCCCCCACAGCAGGACAAGGAGACAGACACGTGGGGGAATTGTATCCTATCCATCAGCTTTTCTTTATTTACTTACAAACTTTGCATTACAGTTTGCCTCAAGGTAGATGAGCGTGTGATCTGACGGCTCTATTTTTGGATCTGATGATAATCGGCTCTCATCTCATTCTTGCTCATTTCTAATGGGAACCCCCCCCCCACTTTGTGAGTAAGAGCACTTCAACAGTAGGAATAGATTTGATGATCACTTAGCATAACTGAAAATTCTCCCAGTGCATTTCCTTTACAAATGATATATGTAGTTTCCTTAAAAAAATAACTTTCTAATTGAAAGCTTAGAGATTCTGAAGTTGGCCATCTATGTCTTTTGAGTGTTTTTCTTACTTAATAAATTCTTCTCTGCTCTGATCTTTTAGCTCTGTGATGTGAAATGTAGTAAAGGGAAGAGAAGGGCCAGGGGACAGGGAGGGTGATCTTGTGAACACTATACCCTGCTAAATAAAATACTACGGGAAAGCTGATAAAGCAACATGCTGAAAATTACCTTAAAAAGAGAGTTTTTCACAATCCTGTCATCCTAATAACCACTTCTGCTTGCATGTGTGTTGACTACAGTCTACATAGGCATAATGATATGGGCAGATTTTCGTTGGTTGACTGATAGACTTAGCATTATGTCATTATTATACTATTCCTATGATTTAAATTAATATTAAGTAGATGAGTTTACATTAACATACTTGCTCCCCTTTTGAGAGTTGTTTGGGTTGTGTCCATCCTTTGGCTATTACAAATAATGCATACTAGTTTATTTATTGAGAGGACCCTTCTCCAGGCACCTATCGATACACTGATGGGTGCCTTCTAGGTCTTATCTTTTTATGGAAGAAGCCAAATATTTGAAAGACCAGTGATAATAAATTCTCTTGAACTGTTGTAGGAAAAGTTGTTAGGTGCTGTCAAGTCTAGTCTGACTCATAGCAAACCTATGTACAACAGAACAAAACACTACTTGACACTGTGTCATAGGTATAATCTTTTTTAGGTTTAAGCCCATTGTTGCAGACACTATGTTAATCCATCCAGTTGAAGGTCTTCCTTTGTTTTTTTTTACTGACCAGTCACTCTCTCAAACATGATGCCTTTTTCCATGGATTGGTCCCTCCTGACAACATGTTCATGTTATATAAAATGCAGTCTAGCCATCCTTGCTTCCAAGGAGCACTCTGCACTTCTTCTGGGAGGGATCTGTTGGTTCTTTTGGCAGTCCATGATGTATTCAGTATTCGTCTCCAGCACCATAATTCTCAAACGCATCCATTCTTCTTCTGTCTCCCTTGTTCACTGTCCAACTTTCACAAGCTGTCCAACTTTCACAAGTTATTATGTAACTGGAAATACCATGGCATGAGTCAGGTGCACATTTGTCTTCAGTGTGACATCTTTACTTTTCAACACTTTAAAGAAGTCTTTTGCAACAGCTTTTCCAAGTACAATGCATCTTTTGATTTCTTGACTGCTGCTTCTGTGGGTATTAATTGTAGAACCAAGCAAAGTCAGGTCTTTGCCAACCTGAATCTTCTGTCATGAAGTTGTTTACTGACCCATTTGTTAGGAGTTTTGTTGATGTTGAGTCATAATGCATACTGATGGCTGTGTTCTTTGATCTTCATCAGTAAATGTTTCAAATCTTCTTCACGCTCAGCAAGCAGAGTTGTGTCATCTGCATAACACAGTTTGTTAATGAATCTTCCTTCAGTCCTGATGCCACATTCTTCTTCATAAAGTCCAGCTTTTCAGATTATTTGCTCATCACAGAGATTGAACAGGCACATTGAAGGAATACAGCCCTGACACACACCTTTCCTGACTTTAAACCAGGCAGTGTTTCCTTGTTCTGTTTGAATGACTCCCTCCTGGTCCATGTGCAGATTCTTCATTAGTACAATTAAATGCCCTGGTATTCCCATTCTTTGCAATGTTATCCATATTCTGTTATGATCCACACAGTCAAATGCCTTTGCATATTCAATAAAATACAGACATCTTTCTGGTATTCTCTGCTTTTGGTTAATATCTATCTGACATTAACAATAATTTCCCTGGTTCCATGCCGTCTTCCAAATTGGGCTTGGTTTTCCAGCAATTCTCTGTCAGTATACTGCTACAGTCACTTTTGAATGGTGTTTAGCAAAATTTTACTTGCATATAATATTAATGATATCCTTCAATAATTTCTACATTCAGTTGATCTCCTTTCTTGGGGATAGGCACAAATATGAATCTCTTCCAGTCAGTTGGGCAGGTAGCTGTTTTTCAAATCTCTTGGCATAAACAAGTGAGCACCTCCAATGCTATGTCTGTTTAAACATCTCTATTGCTATTCCATCAATTCCTGGAGCCTCATTTTTTGCCAGTGTCTTCAAGGCAGCTTCCACTTCTTCCTTCAGTACCATCGAGTCCTGATCCTATGCAATCTCTTGAAATGATTGATATCCACCAATTCTTTTTGGCATAATGTCTCTATGTATTCCTCCCATCTTCTTTTGATGTTTCCTGCATCATTTAGTATTTGCCCTGTGGAAAAGTAGTTTCTGTAAAACATCTTGTTAGTGTCCTTAACTCCATGTGATGATTATCCTTAGTGAATTTTCTTAACATGAGATATAGAAGAAAAAAAAATCCTTTTAACACTGGCTATGGTTTGAATGTGTCCAGAATTCAGATGTTTTGAGGGGTTTAAAGTTCAGTTATTACCTATGTAATGGTATTAAGAAGTAGGGACTTTAAAAGTGGTGATTAGGGTACCACGATTGCTTCCTCATGGTTGGGATTAAGACCTTTAAAAAGTGGCATCACCCAGCGTTTGTCCTCTTGTGCCTGCCATCTCCTATTAGGCAAGGATGCAGTAAGAAGGCCTCTACCAGGTGCCTGCTACACCTTGATCTAGGACTGCACAGCCTCTAGAACTGTGAGAAAATACATTTGTGTTCTCTGTAAATTACCCAGTCTCAGGTATTTTGTTATAGGAGTGCAAATGGAATAAGACAGTGCTAAGTAGGATCGGTGTACCCCAAATAAATTCCTTTTTTTTTTTTTTTTTTTTTTTTTGCAGTGCTAGGTGTTGAACCCAGGGCCTTGTGCATACTTTGCATGTGCTCTGCCACTGGGCTCCCTCCAAGCCCATTTTTTATTTTTATTTTTTATTTTGAGCCAGAGTCTCACTAAGTTACACAGGCTGCCTCTGGCCTTAAACTCTTGATGTTCTTGCATCTGCCTCCTGAGTCGCTGGGATTATGGGTGTGCACCTGGCTTTCTTAATGTCAACACAACACTGAGGATTCTGTATAGTTCTACAAAGGCTTCTAGGGGTCTGGTGATGTTCCCTCTTGTGCTCCCTCCCCTTCTCCCCACTCCCCTCTGTCAGTACTGGAGTGTTGACCCCAGGGTCTAATGCATAGTAGGCAAATGCTCGGCCACTCAGTTGCACCATTATCCCCTTTTTAACAGTGAGACAGGGTCTCACTAAATTGCACAGGCTCCCTGTGGCCTCGAACTTATGATCCTCCTGCCTTAGCCTCCCAAGTCGCTGGGGTTGCGTGTGTGTGCCATGATGCCCAGCTCAGATTCCATCTTTTTAAGCTTTGTGCGTACTTACAAAGTGATGATATCATATTACTATTTCCTTGTTTTCCCTTAGATGGGATCTTTGAAAGCATTTGATGTTCCAGAGAGAGTATAAGGACTCCGATTTGCTCCAGATGAAGCCCAGGTGACGCTAGTCTCCTGAGCCCTAAGGGACGGGCTGATGTTAGGCTGGCCCGTGAGAGTCAGGGGACAAGCTCATGCATGAGGACACATTTGCTCTGTGGCACATAGGAGCTTTTTGAAATTGTTTTTGTCTGAATGGACTAAGATACGTGTGGAGTGGCTAATCATCTCAGAGTTCTCTCTCATAACCATTGTGACAGAGACGAAAACAGGTGCCCTCATTGTGGAGTTCGCTGATTCCACGGTTTATTGACAATAGTGGCAATTTTGGATTTCCAAGACTTTATGCTAATGTGGGTTGGTGAGTGATTTCCTTCCGTGCGGGTGGATGTGCATATTTTCCTCAACCGCAGTGCTCTGTACTCCATTGCATAAAGTGAGATATTGGGGTGCACACGCAGTGGGATTTCTTTCGACAAGTGCCTGAATAATATAGTGGTTGAGCTTGAAGTTCTGAGTGGTACCTGCTGCTTCGCGTGCTTTTATGACATTTGGCTGGACGGACGTGATTTTGGAAATGTTGTGATCTTAGTTTTTTCTTTATTGTTTTTGAGACAGTCTCTGTTTTAGCCCAAGCTGGCCCTGAACACATGATCCTCCAGCCTCTGCTCCCCAAGTGCTGGGATTACAGGCCTGCACCACCACTCCTGGCCATTGTTGTCGTCCTTTTTCTTCCCATACTGGCTGAATACAGGACCCTGCACATACTTTGCAAGTGCTCTACCACTGAGCTGTGCCTCCATCCCCTCTTTTATTTTTTGTCTTGAGACAGAGTCTCCCTAAATTCCACAGGCTGCCTCTGGCCTCAAACCTGCCATCCTCCTGCCTCCGCTTGCTGAGTCACTGAGATTATAGGTGTGTGCATGGTCTGACCATTGGCTTAACTTTTCTTTGGCTTTATTAAGGTATAATTGGCAAGTGAAAAATTTACCCATTCAAGGTGTAAAAGTGATATTTTAATTTATATGTAGACCACTATCAAGAGAATTAGTATATCATTACCTTACATAGTCCTCCACATGACTGTCAGCTTGTTGTGCTATGGGGGCTTGTATGTTGCATTGATGCTGAAAACTGGGCCTCTGGTATTTCATATACCAGCAGGGCTGCCCATGGTGGACAGGGTTCAACTGAGCTTCCAGATTGAGACTAAGGAGAAGAATCTGGCAGCCTACTCCCAAACAGTCAGCCATTGAAAACTCTGAATAGCAGAGAAGCACTGTCAAATATAGTGCCAGAGAATGAGCCCCCCAGGCTGGAAGACATTCAAGATATGACTGGTGTATGGTGAAAACATGTAAGATCTCTTCTCTCGCAGATTTCAAATGCAGTATACTGTCATTAACCACTGCATCAGTCTCCAGAACTTAACTTGCTCACATAAGTTTGTACCCTTTGACCAGCATCTCCCTAACCCTACCTACCCACTGGCCCCTGGTAACCATCCTCCTTGTATGTGCTTCCACTTTGACTTGTTAAAAAATTTATGTTTTTGCATTTGACACACACATGGAAATATAGAGCATTTCAGTCTCTTTGTCTGGATTTTTTCACTTAGATTCCTTCTCCAGGTTTAGGGTACTGTGGTTTAGATATTCTGCTCCAAAACTCCGATTCTGCTGATATTAATGGTGTTAAGATGTGGGGCCTTAATGAAGTGGTTATATCTCCTGGGAGCCCCTCCCTTGGAACAGGATTGTTGTTATTGTTAGGTGCCGTGGAGTCGAGTCCAACTCATAGCGACCCTCATAGGGTTTTCAATGGCTGACTGTTTCAAGATTGCCTTGGGAGTGGGTTGCCACGTCCTTCTCCCATTTTGCGGTGCTGGGAATCGAACCTGGGACCTCAGAGACTGCAGAGCAGTGCTCTGCCAACTGAGCTAAATCCCAGGCCTTGGAATGGGATTAAGACTTTTAAAAAGAGGCAGGGCAGGGCTGGGAACACCAGGCCATAGTTGGGGAAGACTCCTCAGAGATTAGCACCAAATTGCCTATTAAGAATTGATATTCTTAATTGCCAGTACCTTTACACCTTTGTCACATTTATGTGTTGTGGTGGATATTTCTGTTGGAAAATGGAGAAGGGCAAAGTGGTACCACTACAGTGGAATCTCTCCCTGGCTCCGTCATGAAGGGGACTGGGGTGGGGGAGTCGGCCAACAGGCACGTTCAGCCTCAGCCAGCAGGCTGGACACTGCCAGGCCGTTGGATGGGTTTCCTGTAGTTAGACGCAGTCAAGGATGAGTTTGTGTGTTTCTTCCCTGTGGGACAGAGCACAGAACTTTGAACTTCACAGTTGCCTAGCATCGCCCCATCAGAGGCTCACCACGGCCCCCATTTCAAGTAAAATAGCATCCCATGGCAGGACCCAGGAAGCTTGTTATGGCCATGCCAGACTCACTGGATTCCATGTGCACAGTTGTCAGGAACTCTGCAGCGCTGCTAGGGAGGCTAAGCTCTGTAAGGACTGGGTGTGCTCCGTAAGCTGACAGTTCTGAGCCTCCTCACCAAGTGAGGTGAGGAAGTGACGCTTCAGATGGAGCGGCTTGCCCAGGTTCTCCTAGTGAGTCAGGGGTGTCCCTGGGTGGGAGCCCAGTTTCCCCTGTACCGTGTCTTCTCCTTATTCTACCATTGTCAGGGGTGCCCCTGGGTGGGAGCCGAGTTCCCCCTGTACCATGTCTTCTCCTTATTCTACCATTGTCAGAGGTACCCCTGGGTGGGAGCCGAGTTTCCCCCTGTACCATGTCTTCTCCTTATTCTATCATTGTCAGAGGTACCCCTGGGTGGGAGCCGAGTTCCCCCTGTACCGTGTCTTCTCCTTATTCTACCATTGTCAAGGGTGCCCCTGGGTGGGAGCCGAGTTCCCCCTGTACCATGTCTTCTCCTTATTCTACCATTGTCAAGGGTGCCCCTGGGTGGGAGCTGAGTTTCCTCTGTACCGTGTCTTCTCCTTTTTCTACCATTGCACCAATTCTTAAACCAACCATGGAGTCATTTCCATTCCAGAAGGCAATTTCATTGCCATGGATTTATTCTTTGGCTTATCGTTTATCCATTTGACAGGTCTCTGAACCGTGATTGCCCCACTCTTAGGAAAAACCAACAGTACCATGCTTGGTTTACCTGAATGTCAAAGTGCTCTCAGTGTATGCTGAATAATTGTGGTGCTCATTGAAGGATTATTCTTGACGATGCACATCTCCCTGCATATCACGCTAATAGCATGATTCATTGCTCCTGAGGATGGTTGATAAGCAGGATACCCACCTGAGGGAAGTGTCCCTTTTTATGTGGAACCTAATGAGGATAAAATTAATGGCTGAAACAGATGAAGTTAATTAGATGAGGGAAATTAAAATCAATAAAATATTTGAAGTACGATGTACACAGGGCAGCAAAAATATTTGCAAATTATATGGTTGTACCATCTTAATTTGTTTGGGAGATGACTAATGGTGAAGAGCACTGCAGATCTGCAGACATGTCTTTGACTGGTTTTTGCAGTGTTTTTTGTTTCTCTGGATTGCTATGGTTCATAAAGAATGCTCTTTGGAAAAAATTCAGAGGATATGGAGACAATACGGAGAAAATGAAGTCTACCCTTAACTATCATCTGGAAATAAGTACTCCATATTTGCTTTTAAAAAAACTATACTCATTTTCTTTGCTCATATAAAACTATATTATGGACATGTTTTGTGGACATTAATAAATCCAGTTACCAATCAACATACTTAATGACTTCATAGTGTCCTATTCTATCAGTGAACATTTAGGTTGTTCTCAGTTTTTCACCATTACAAATAATATTACAGAGAGTATCCTTAAACATGGATCTTTGAAAACACTTTATTTCCTTAAGAAAAATTCCTGGAAATAGTCTTGAGGGATCAAAGTTATGTACATTTTAAAGTATTTTGAAACATTCACAAAAAGGTAATACACACGCATTTTTGCAGCCTTGCGAAGTAGTACTACTGCTCATTTCCCTATACATTAGCCAGTCCGATAGGTACAAACA